>PVLA01008896.1:44115-82723 GCA_004027455.1 Hydrochoerus hydrochaeris
ACTGCCTGCCCCACTCATTGAGGCCTTTCTGCCACTGTTCCTAAAATCCTGGTATTTTTTTTCTCTCTCTCTAGAATGTCCTTCAGTATTCTCTGTAGGGTTGGATTGGTGGTCACAAACTCCCCCAGTTCCTCTTTGTCATGGAAGCATCTTGTTTCTCCATTAATTTCTAGTGACAGTTTTGCAGGGTACATCAATCCTGGGCTGGAGGTTATTTTCTTTCAGGGCTTGGAATATTTTGCTCCAAGCTCTTCTTGATCTGATGGTCTGTGTCAAGAAGTCAGCTGTGATCCTGATGGGCTTACCTTTATAGGTAATCTGTTTCTTTTCTCTGATGGCTTTTAATATTCTGTTTTTATATTGAATTTCTGGTATCTTGATTATTATATGTCTGAGTGTAGATCTGTTTTGGTTGTAGGTGGCTGGAGTTCTGTATGCCTCACATAACCAAATGTCATTTTCTTTTCCCATGCTTGGGAAGTTTTCCTTAATTATTTGTGTGAGTAGCCTCTGTAATTCAGCTGTTTGTATTCCTGCTTCTTCGTTCACATTTCTTATTCTTAAATTGTAGATTCTCTTGTCATCTTCTAGCCTTTTTATTGTTACTGCCTGTTTCCTTGTTATTTTTAAGAAATCTTTCCTTTCATGATCACACACTGCAAACTTGTCTTCAAGTTTTGATAGTCTAACCTTAGTTTCTTTTAAGGCATTTTTGCCAGCTTTCAATGGAGTTTTTAATTTCCTGATAGTCTCTTTGAATCTGCTTCATGTATTCTATATTTTCTTTATATTCTGTATCAAATGTTTCTCTCCTTTTTTTGAGTTCCTCCCTTCTTCCATCTGTATCTTCCTGAGAGATGCTTCCTGAGAGCATTTCTTTTATTACTCTACTCATATCTTGCTTTACCTGATTTAATATTTCAGTTTTGAGCTTATCTACAAGGTCCCGAAGATATCTCTTAATGTCCATCACAGCCATGTCTGATACTGTGTGTTTGCCACCCTCAGGCTCCCTTGTTTTTCCCTCTCTTGGATCAGGGCTCTCAGGGTTCTGGGCTGGGGCCTCCTTTTGCCTCTCTCTCCTGTCATGGTCCTGGCTTCCTTCACACAGGTTACAGTGCAGGTCCCAGCCCCCTTCCCTGTTGGCCACGTTTCCTCCGAAGCACGCTGGCAAGGGAACTCTGCCCTCTCCTGCCTGCTGTTGTCACTGAGGTGTAAGAAGCAGCTGTGTATGCCTGCCTCTTCCCACTGGCCCAGCCAAACTTCAGGTGCCTTCACCTGGTTAGTGCTTGCTAGGCGCAGGGAATCAATTTGGGATGGCTCATTGGGTCCTGGCCTGGGGCGTGGCCCAGTCCAAGCAAATCCCATGAATCTGCTCTTGGGACGGAGGAACCAACTGAAGTCACTGTCGCTCCCAGTTCAGGCTCCTCCTGCCCGATTCCAACATGTCGCCCATTTGGTCGTGCCCTTCCCATGGTGTGGGGGGGGTCTCATTCCCAGCACTGACCTTGGACTAATGAAGGTCCCTTTGCTGGCTCCACTTTCACTGGGCTCACCAACTCCTGACTTCAGTGCTGCTGTGGTTCCTGTGAGTGGCAGCAGGGACGAGTTTGGGCAGCCCTGCCTGCTGGTGCGGATTCAGGCTGTTGCAAACTTGGCAGGTTGCCACAAATGAAAACACTTTGTCCCGTAATTTTTAGCTGTTTCAGTTGTAGTCCCAAAGTATTTGACGAGCTTTTTATGTTTTAATTTCTTCCTATGTAAAGAGGATCCATCTCCCCCTGTCTGGATCTCTCTAGGGTGTTTTATTCTGGCATATGAGTTGTTTCTCCTGGGAGGCTTTGTATTTTGTTGTTCACTGATTGGCCATCTTGACTTCTCCCCTCAATGTCTCATTTTTTTAAAATGTGTTTTGAGGCAAAATACTGCCTGAGAAAGACAAACCCCCTGAAAGAAGCTCAACTGATGCAAGTTTTTCAAGAGTATAGAGACCACTGGATGGCAGCACTTTAAAAATACAGAAAGGACCAAAATAATTTAGTGATTTATTCTGGAACACGTTCCATACAGATTCAAATGCTTCTTTTTATTTCTGGTGTTAGGGATCAAACCAAGGGACTTTCACATGCCAGACAAGTGCTTTACCAACAAGCTACATTTCCACCACACACCACTTCACTTTGTGTTTTTGAAAGAAGGTCTGGTTATGTTACTCAGCCTATCCTTGAACACCTGGGCTCAAATGATTCTCCTACCTTAGCCTTCTAAGCTAATAAGCCCCTTATAAAGCAAAAGGAATTGAGAAGTATTTCAAACACTAATGTGAGGTATTTGGGGTTGCATGTGTGAAAATTAGGTTTTGGATTGGATTTGAAAGGTATTAGGAATCATAATGTATTTGGCCCAAATGAATGACATGATGAAAGTGATGATTTGTACAAATTAATCTGAGTTGTGTCCATGGTAGACAGAGAAGAGACAGGAGATTAAGGGTACCAGTAAAGTTATTACAAGGATCTGGACCAAAAAAAATGGTAAGATGTCACCAGACTTCCATAAGACGGTATTTTATTTTTCAATTTTTGTTTTTGTTAGTATATGTTCACAATACATAGTGATTACATTCCTTGTGGGGTAGTTGGACATAACACATTTTAATTCTTTTTTTTTTTTTTTTTGCCTTCTAAACTATCCCTTCTCCATCTCTTGGTCTCCTTCCCTTTTCAAAAAATGTATCTCCTTTTTCTTTTTCATGTGTGTGTGTGTGTGTGTGTGTGTTTGAGACAGAGTTTCACTCTGACATTCAGGCTGGCCTTGAACTTACTATGTAGCCAAGGCTGGCCTCAAACTCATAGCAATCCTCCTGCCTCAGGCTCCAGAGTGCTGGGATAATAGGCATGTGCTACCACACCCAGCTTCCTTTTTTCATAGTATGTCTTTTATTTTGCTCTTTATTTGTATTTTGAGTTTCTTATAAGGATAAACCATGAAATATTTAAGCTTGGGTGTATGATTTATTTCACTTAACATTATGGTCTCAAGGTACATACATTTTCCAACAAATGATTTGAGTTTATCGTTCTTTATAGCAGAGTAGTACTCCATTGTGTGTAAATACCACATTGTCATTATTCTTTCATCTATTGATGATGTATAGGCTGCTTCCAAGATTTAGCTATTATATATTGTGCTGCCATAAACACAGATATGTATATATCATGTAATATGATGTCTTTAACTCTTTAGTTTCAGATTTATGGTGTGATGTGAACTAGATTGGAGTCCCTTTAAGCCATGTGCCATTTAGGTAATCATCTCTGGCTTGTCAGGATCATTTTCTGCTCATTCTGTAAGTATCTGTGAACCTTCTTTGCAGCTGCTCTGCTAGGTTTCAGAAAAATAATGTTAAGTAAGAGGCAGGCCTTTCTCTCAAGAGTCTCAGAGGTTTAACAGGGGAAAAAATTGACATTCAGGAATAATCATGTTAGGGCCTGGGGATTTAACTAAGTGGCATAAGCACCTGCCTTGCAAGCTTGCAATCGTGAGTTCAATCCCTGGTACTGATAAAAAAAAAAAAAAGGAATAATCATGTTATACTGTGATAAGTACTGGTACAGAGAAAGACCAAAGTGCAATGAGAGTTAAAGGAAGGAATAGCAGATTGATAATTTCTGATTGAAGTGGTAGTTAGCCTTAAAGGTGAGGTTAAGTCAGGTCTGAACTAGTTTGTGGAGGATGCACTAGATATTGCTTGGCAGACCTGTAGTGGGAAGATCGTGTGCAAAGAAAAGGAAGAATGAAATTTTAGGGACAGGTGAGTCTGTTCCCTATCACAGAGAATAACTGCAATTTGATTTGCCATTTAGATATGAATTGAGTTTGACAGACTAGTGTCAAATAAGCAGTCTTCCCAAGACAGTGGAACAAAACAAATTCTAGAATTAAACTTTTAATAATTAATGGTTAATTCACTTTTATGGTACTTTCTCAGATCTCTGAGCAAGATTAAAACTTAATCC
This sequence comes from Hydrochoerus hydrochaeris, assembly GCA_004027455.1. Lineage (NCBI taxonomy): Eukaryota > Metazoa > Chordata > Mammalia > Rodentia > Hydrochaeridae > Hydrochoerus > Hydrochoerus hydrochaeris. The sequence goes on from PVLA01008896.1 coordinate 48,135, forward strand.
CAAACCAGGTCTGGTGGCACCTGCCTGTGATCCCAGCACTCTGAGAAGCTGAGGAAGGAGGATCACATGTTTGAGCCCAGCCTGGGCAACTTAATGAGACCTTGTCAAATAAATAAAATAAAATAATAAAGTAATGATGTGGGAATGTAGCTCAGTACAAGGACCCTGGATCCAATCCCCAGTGTTAAAAAAATTTTAAAAAAAGGAAAGAACAAATAATGCTGTGACATTCATCTCCAAATGAGTAAATAGAGAGCCCAGCCTGGTGGCACATGCCAGTAATCACGGCACTCCTGAGGCTGAGGCAGAAAGATCACCCTGAGTTTGAGGCCAGCCCTGGGTACACAGTGAGACCCTGTCTCAAAAAACAAACAAACAAACAAAAGAGTCAAAGGAGTAAATAGCTTCATACTTATTTTCTTCTCCCGAGGCACATTCTTTTCTGTTTCTCTTTCCCCTTCCCTATCCTTTTTATGTTAACGCCACGTTCAATACTCAGAATGTGCATGTGTGTACATGTGCATGTGCGCATGTGTGCATGTGTGTGTGTATGTGTGTGTACAAATAGCATATGGTAATTTTAGTGTTTTAAGCATTCATATAGCTTTGAATGGCACTTATTTTTCTACATTGTTTTGTTTTCCTCAATGTTGTTTTGAAAATTCATCTGTATAAACCAAGTTCATTGATTTTAGCTGCTGTGAGGTATTCCATCACACGAACATATCCCACTTTGTTTATACACTTGCTACTGAGAGACATTTTTGCTGTTTTAAATGTTTAATTATTGCAAATGCCATATTGTGGTGTTTTAATATCACCTTGTGGTAATATATAATTCCTCACTGGAAGAATCTCTAGAGTTTTTTTATTTAAACCACAACTCATTGTAAGGAGTACATTTTATATTAATACCTAATTCATTATCAACCTTTAATAAAAGAACACCTACCTGTACTATTTCCTACTCTATTGCACTCTATTCTATTTCATTTTTGTACAATTCTGAACATGATTCAAGAAATTGATTTCAGAACTCAATAATGGATTTTAAAACAATGTTATAAGACATATATCTAGAAGTAGACTTTCTAGATTAGAAGATAGATGCATTTTGAAGTGCGGCAGATCTTGTCAAGTTGCTCTTCAAAGTGGTTGTGTTGATTTTGTGTGCATAAGAGTTTTAGTTTCTTTCATTTGTACCAGCATTACTGTCCAGTCTTAAAATGGCTAGATTTTTGGGTTATTCCTAGTCTAACAGATATGAAATGAATTTCTTCAGTTTAGTTTGCATTTTCCTGATCACTAGAGCAGAGAATAAATTTTTAATATATACTATTGGTCATTTGGATATTTTCTGAGAATTACTCATTTGTCCATTTTTCTGTTGAGCTGCTTTTCTTCTTGTTATTAATCCTTTTCATATGCATATGTTGCAAATATCTTCTACCTTCCTGTTTCTTGTCTAAGGGGTGACTGAAAACCATGGTAAACGTATAAATTTTTAAACATGTATTACAGTAAAAGGCACCCTGCTAAGTGTAATGGGATATGTTTGGAGAAAGGGAAAATATTTTGAGAATGATTAATGGCAACATGTCTCTTACTGTAATAAATTTCTTAATTTAAATATTGACTGTATTTCTTGATCCTCCAGTTGGTTTCATGTCAAATAAAACATGATTACGTGTCCTCATCCTCCTTATTCATAGGATTTGGCACCGTGTGACTTCCAGTTCTTCTCAAAGTCAAAATGACACCAAAGATAAACATTTTGAATCAGTTCAGAGCATCAAGGCAATCACAACAGCACTGCTGAAGACACTTATGAGAAAGGACTTCCAAACTGCTTCGGAAAGGGTCAAGAGTGATGAGCTAATCGTGTTCAAAGCAAGACGCAGTATTTGGAAGGAGATTAATGGCAATGTGGCTTTTACTGTAATAAGTTTTTGTGTATTTGTCTGCTTGAGATAAGGTTTTGCTATGTAGTTCTGGCCTTGAATTCACTATGTAGTCCAGGGTGGGCTCAAACTCACAGTGATCCTCTCACCTTAGTCTCCTGAGTGCGAGCGCTGGGAGTACAGGCATGTGCTACCATGCGTGGCATGTAATAAAAATTTCTTGAAAACTTAATCATTCATCGTGTTTTGTGATCACATGTATTTTAAGCTTAAGCCTTTTAGGTGTAAATTTTCCATAGCTGCTACAGCCACCTTTTAAAATTTATTTTAGTTTTTGTGATGCTGAGGATTGGACCCAGGGCCTAGAATATGCTGGCAAGCAATTTACTACTGAGCTAAACCCCCAGCCATTCTTTCCTCCAGTACTAATTGAAACTCAGGCCTTGCACTGAGCTATATCCCCACCCTCTTTTTATTTTTGAGACAAGGTCTCCCTAAATTGCTGAGTTGCCCAGATTGGGCTCAGACTTGTGATCTTCCTGTCTCAGCCTCCTTGGTCTAGGATTACAGGTATGTGCCACCACATTTAAAAAGGGTCATTTTTTAGGGATGAAAAAGGAGTATCTCAGAAGGCATGAAAGGCAGGACGCATGGGCTTACAATAGTACCTTTATGTTCTGCTTTTTCTTTTCTTTTTCTTTCTTTTTTTTTTTAACCAGGAGTCTAACTTAGGGCCTCATGCTTGCCAGGCAGGCACTGTGCCACTGAGCTACAGTCCCTGCCCTATGTTCTGCCTTTAAAACCCTGCCTTATCCACTCTCCACTATCCTCAAGCTCTGTGCATGTTTTCTATCTTGCATTAGAAGATTATGGAATCAAAGTATGGAGTCACATAGAAGCTGTTGGTGAATCTAAGATTAGGACCTAGGTCCTCTGACCACCAAACTGAAAAGTTTCAGGTGAGTTCCTGATAACAATTTGTGAGAGAAGCTTGAATGAGTGGAGGTTAGCATATCCAGAGGGCTTACTCCAAATTACAGGATGGGCTGGAGATTTAGTTCAGTGGCATAAGCGCTTGGCTGGCAAGCATGTGGTGGTGAGTTTGGTCCCCGGTACCAAAAAAAAAAAGAAAAAGAAAAAGAGAAAGGAAAAGAAATAGCCTGTGTGTAAGAAATAGCCTGTGAGTGTGGTAATTGCGGTTATAATCTTCATCAAAAAGGCATTATCAGTATCTGCATGTAGTGGCAATTAAGGTAGGCACTGAGATATCTTAAGAATATATTATTGATCTCAGGATTTATACTCTATGAAAATTAAAACAGATATGCAAAGAGTATATCCTGTGATAAAAAAGGGAGGCCAATCTAGAACTACTGTAGACAGTGAAGAATGAACATCAAACACTTCAAAAGTCAGGGCGGTTCAAGGCTAAGGCATCACTGGGTGAAGAGCAGTGGCTCGTAGGGATTGGTTACAAGGGTTCCAAGTTCAGGAACACTGTCACCAATCAATTAAGGAGGGTGTGTCGCTTGCCTTCTGATTTTTCCTGCCCACTTCCAGTGTCTACAAAGATGCCCCACCTCCAAGTTTTTCCTCTTTCAGGAAATATAACCATTGCTTAAGATCAGAGGAATTTTTACTTTGTGTTACTCCTTGGCTCCGAATAAGGGGACCTTTACCCAGGATCAGCAGAAACCACCCTTGGGAGCTGCTTAGTGCTGCCAGGCACGTCCACAGCAATTAGAGTAAAAGGACAGAGTTAGTAAAGTCTTTGAGGGACGCTCTCCTCAGCCAGCTTTAGCAAGGTCAGCTGGGAGCCCTGCCATCGGAGTCCACTGCGGGAGCTTCACCCATCTTTCTACAGAGCTGCTCCTGTATTTGGTTCCTACAGGAGAAAGGAAGCCCCTGCTATGAAGTACTCTGAATCCGGGGACTCTAGTACATTCAGAAAGATCCCTAAGCAGCTGAGTCAGTATCAGAGAGACTGAATGGATGTTCTTTTTTGCAGTTCTGGAGACTGAACCCAAGGTCATGCTGATTTATACGACCAACCTAGAAAAACCTCAAGGAGTTTGCACTTTGATATCATTGTCAATAAAATTATTGTTTCAAGGTAAAAAATAAAGGTGACATGTTGAAGTCAAATTCAAATATATACATTAATAGAGCAAATGTGTTGCACCAGAGTTTTTATATTTATTGCTCCCTATGGCTGCAAGTCCTATCCAAAATAGATTGGCACATAACTTGCCTTTTTTTTTTTTGAGACAAGTTCTCAGTCTGTTGTTCAGGCTGGTCTTGAATTCACTATGTAGCCTAGGAGCCCAGGTTGGTGATCCTTCTGCCTCAGCCTCTGGAGTGCTGGAGTTACAGGCATGTTCCACCATGCCTGGAAACATAACCTTCTTATTTCAGTAAGATTTATGCTTCTAAATCACTGAATGAGGTTTTCGTACTCAGACCTTTTTAAATGGTCTTTATATCCACTTCTAGCTCTTGATATTTTTTATTATGCTTTAAAAATTTCTTTTTAAAATAGAAGTTACCTTGGCACAAATCCCTGCCTGGCAAGCGCAAGGTCCTGAGTTCAATTCCCAATACCTCACCCCCAAAAATAGAAGTTACCACACACACACACACACACACACACATATATATATATATATATATATATATATATATATATTTAAATTATCTGTCTCTACCATAAAATGTAAGTTACCCAAGAGCAGGAACATTGAAGTTTTGATCATTGCTATATCCCAGTGCCTAGCCCAGTGCCTGGCACACAGTAGACCCTCAATAAACTAATTGTGTATTTCCTAAAGGAATAAATTTAAAAAAAAAAAAAGAACTACAATCCCAGCACTCAAAGGGCTGAGGCAGGAGGATTGCTGTGAGTTCAAGTCAGCCTGAACTGCATAGCAAGATCTTGTCACAAAAAAGAAAAAAGAAAAGAAAACATTCGCATTTATGTGTTCATTTTCTAATGGTATGTAATGAAATTAAACTGAAGAGACTAGAAGCAAGATAAATAGTGTCCTAGGCAGTCATTATGCCTCTTTGATTTTAAATCTGCTTGGCCAACCTCAGTTTCGGCACAGATGACTCAAGTAGAGTAGACCCATTCTGACTTCCAGGATCACCTCATATCCCAGTTTGCCCTAGTCACTGCTTTTGGTCAGGGACTTGGTTTATGACCCAAGCAAGATATCAGTCAGAGCACTCCTGGGGATTTTTGCTGGAACTATAGAGAAAGAGGTATTTTTCACCTGCTGTTCCCAAGGATTAAGCCAGCCTAGAGCAGATGGCAGCATGGTTCCATCATGCAAGGAGACCTGGATGACAATAAAATCATTTTAGTTACAAAGCAGAGACCAACCGCTGAGAGTCAGAAAGAAACAAACAGGTGGCATGGTGACATTATCTCTGTCCTCAGATTCAACTCTGCCTGAAGCTCACTGTATCACAGAGTTTCCCAGTCATATGATTCGGTTCCCTCTAAACACAATAAATTTAAATTGGGTTTCTCTCTCTAGCACTCAAAGAACAAAACAAAGCTCATACCTGTTGCATACTTCACTGTATATCATGTACTACGCCAATTTTCACTTGACATAGGTTTTTACCTATGTGTCTGTGTCCCCCACGAGGGACACAGACCACTTATAAATGTTTTTATAGTTACAAAACAATTTCACATATATTTATGCTTTAATTTTTAACAAGTTACATGTGGCATATAGTTATTCCTGTTGTTGGTTAAATTGGAGCTCCCAGACCTCAAGTTATTACCCAACATCATACAACAGTAAACAGCAAAGCAAGAGCTCTAATGTAGGGCTTTTGGCTCTAAATCCAAGATCTGCTTTATAGTTCCTCTGCTGGTTTCTTCAGTATTGCTATTGCTTCTTCATGAATTTATTTTTCCCTTATGAAGCCCATTTAAAGGCAGGAACTGTTTGCCTAATGTCTCCCCTTCAGTTCCTCTGGCAGCTTGCTGGAAGGAGTGAGGTTTAGTGCACGGTGAGGTTTTCCTTAATGGTGAGGCTATGCCTTAGCCACACTGGCTTTCTCTCCTGAAGGAGTCTGTAATTATGTGACTGAAATAATGCATATGTATTATAGTAGTATTTTCCCACCTTTTGGACTGATACAATAAGGAATATATTTTATAACAACTCAGATCATGTACATATATTATGAAAATAAAATAATGCTACCTTAGTATTTGTGACATTCTTTAATGTTTTTATTATCTTTTTCTTTTTTAGAGCCTGGCTGCAACCCACATAATACCAGAATGCTGATAAGTGCTTTACCACTGAACCAAACCTCCACCCTACCACACAATTTTACAGTCCAATAATGGGTTGAGACTTGGTTTGAAAAGCATCATTCTGGGTCATGTATATTTTAAGTCAAAGTCAAGCTAAAGTTTAATATCACAAATGTTTCTTGAGTGCTCATAATACACCAAGCATATTGTGAAATGAAGGAATGACATAAAAATGATACACAGATATTTTCATGAAACTCACAATCTAAGAATAAAAATAGAGACTAAAGTTACATAATTAATAAAAAGAAAAACAATGAGATAAAACATTTGCACAAACATACAAGAGCAGAGAAGTTATATCCCGTGAAATTCAGGTCAGGTTTTAAGCAGCAGATGGCGCTTGACTCAGGTTTCGAGCACTGGACAACTTTTTAGCTAGGGAAGTGTGAGTAAAGATAATAGCAGGAGCCCAGATCGAAGAGTGCTCAGGTGTATCCAGGACATAAGGAATGAGAAACTCAATTGGAACAAAGCTTTTGCATGGTGAAAAGGTGGAAGGGAGGCTGGGATCATCATATTGGGAAATTTAAATATCAGAGGAAGAGTAAATTCTGTATTTAAATGTGATAATTTAAATAAAATATAAGCATATCAGCAAGAATTGGACAATCAACATGAGCTCTCTTTGCCTTCCTTCTACTTAACTCTGTGGGCAATAGGAAGCCATCAAAAATTTCTAAGCAGGGACTGATCAGAGGAACATTGCAGATGTTAACAGTAGTGGAGGCCAAAAGTAGGGATGGCAACAGAAATAGAAAGGAGTTGAAAACCTAACCATATAAATACTTGCTAATTAGCATTATTTGATGTGAGGGAGCATGAGATATACATGAGGATTTGTAGGCTTAAAGTTTCAGAGGTTGAAAACATAGGAAATATTTAAGAGCCTATTGGTTTGCATAAAGAGGAGAATAGTCTGTGACTTGCCAGTGTTGACTTCCAGTTGGACATGCAGGAAGAAAATATTAGAAAGTAATCACAACAGGTAGTTGGAGAGAAGGACAGTAGCTATAGAGAATGACGTTTTGGAATCATTGTCAAGAAGTTAAAACAAAGCCATGGTTGGGAAGGCAGGCTGCCAGCCTTAGAGGCCTCCCTACAGATGCAACAGTGGACAGAACCAAGATCTCATTGTCCATGAAGGACACAGACCACTAATGAGCAAAAGCAATTCAGTGGGACAGTGCAATGGGAAGGGGAGGGTTCAGTACAGGGTTGTGGGACAACATGAAGGACAAATGTTATCCAGACATGGAGTCACAGGAGGAACTTTGCTAGAAGGAACATCTAAAGTAAGACCCACAGAGTGAGTAGGATTTAGCCAGGTGAAGAATAGGCAGAGCAAGAATGTTCCAGCACAGGTACAACGTGTATAAGAGAGGAGGCAATTGAAGACATTGGTGCTTTGAGGCATTCAAAACTTCCCCATGAGAATGATATTAGGCTCACTTCAGATGGAGAAATGAAACCCAAAGATTTAATAGCTTTTCCAGTTTCTCAGCTGGCCAAACCTGTATTTCAAGTCAATTTTTACATTGAGAGGTTGTTCTTTCCACTATTCCATCTTGTCCCATGAATGTCTCTAACCTTGGGTGTGTCCCCAGTGTTACTACACCACAGTTGCAGAGAGATCATGACAATTAGAAGAGAACTAAGGGCTGAACCTCCTCAGGAATGCCTACATTTAAGGAAGAAGAGGACGAGGAGGGAGAAAAGTAGCAGTTGAAGGACTTACAGGAAGAACAATCCAAAGAGTTGAACTTCCCAAAGAGCAAAATAGGATAGACACCAAAGATAAAGGTGTAAGAATAGTTTAACATTTCAGATATGAAGATGATGAAGGAGTTGGTTCTCACTATAGATGGTCAATGATGATCTCAAGAAGGCCAAGGAGACAGGAATTTCCAGAAAAGACTACAAAGGGTAGAGAAATCAACAAGGGGTGAGGAGGCAGAGTGTGTGCTGATTACTCCTCAGCAACTTTGATTTCAAGTTACTGGAAGAAGTAACAAGGGAACCAACTCAGACAGCAGGACATTTATTAGGACATGATCTTGGGATTAGTACTGAGGGAAGGGAAGGCAGCAAAACTGGGCTGGAGAAGTGGAGTTGATAAACGTTCAACCAAACTTCAGATGTATATCCAGGTGGGGAAACAACTCAGTGGTAGAATGCTTGCTTAAATTAGCATTCATGAGACCTGCATCCAATCTCCAGTACTAATAGAAATAAAAACAAAAACCCAGGTGTAGTAGCATATGCCTATAATCCCAGCACTCTGGAAGGGTGAGATAGAAAGATCATAAATTGAAGCCCAGCCTGGGCAATTTAGTGACTTAGCAAGGCTCTGTCTCAAAATTTCATTTCATTTTTGAGAAAGGGCTTTACTATGGATTCCAGGCTAGCCTTAACTCACTATGTAGCCTAGGATGGCCTGGAACTTGTGGCAATTCTTGTCTCAGTCTCTAGAGAGCTGGGATTACAAATGCACACCACCAATGTCTCAATCTTTTTTTTATTTAAGTGCTGGGGTGTGGCTCAGTGCAAAAGCCCTAGTATTGAAAAATCTCCAGTACTGAACAATAACTAAATAAATTACACATGACAAGCAGACATTAACACAATATACATACATACTAATATCAGGACAGAAATGAGTTGCCATTACTGTCATGTGGAATTTACATACATAGGATTTTATGAAAGAGATAGTCTTTGTGGTAGATGGGAGGGGATGGTTCTGAGTGTAGAAGATAGAGGTGGTATTAGATGGTAGTTGAATACCTGCTCAACTGGATCTAACAGATTTTGTGTTCACCACCTGACTTTGCTGGCGTAACAGCTATGTGTCCTTAGGCAAATTACTTAACCCCTCAAGCCTCTGATTCCTATTTTGCAAAATGAAGATAATAACAGTTTCTGCCTTGATTGTGAGGGTTAAAGCATGTTTGTGAAGCATTAAATACAATGTTTGTGCATTGTAAGAGTTCAGTTAACATTGTCAGTGACTGAGGTAACAGTAGAGTGTATATGTTGGGAGACACAGTGGACTAAAGGAAACAATGGGGTTTGGTAAGTTTCATTTTTTAAAAAATTTATTTTGGTACTAGGAATTGAGCTCAGGACCTTGTGCTTGGCAGGCAGGCACTTATGCCACTGAGCTATATCCCCAGCCCTAGAGTTTCATTTTAAAATTCATCCCTATTTTTATTTTATTTGCAGTGCTAGGGATCAAACCAGAGCCTCGCACATGCATGGCTGGGTCTTTACCATTGAACTACAACCCCAGTCCCATTCTTTCAGAATGCATCAACTTAAGCCTTTTCCCTGCAAGCCTGTAGTTCATGGATGATTTCACCACTTATTTTCTTCCTTGAAGTGGAACTAATGTCCCCACCCCAGTCTGCAGAGGTAACTCTGCCATAGGGAACTTGTCTGATATAGAAAAAAGGAGACAGACAGTGTTGTAATGGTATGACTTTCAGTGTTTGAGTGAACCCCCAGCAAAAAAACTGGTCATCTGGGTTCTGGACAGAACGCTCAGCAATCCCTACCACTGTTAAGATGGTCGTACAGAGTAGGAACCAGAGCCACTTGTCTGGAAGCCTACTTTCACTAGTTTGAATTTATTATTTCTTTTCTTTCTTTTTCATTCTATGATATTGTATTTTTACAGTACATCTCCTTTCTGGCTTTGTCATGTAAGTCATATCCTTGAGGCAAATTGTCTCCATTCTTTAGATTTCTCTCCTCTCAGAGTGAAAAACTCTTGGTTTGCCCTGGATTTCTTTTTTGCAGTCTCAAGGTTTTTCCTTGCTTTTTTCCATCAGGCCTCCAACCCTAGATCCTTTGTTTTCTGCCCCCAGATCACTGATTGACCAGGCTGTTGCCAGTGGCTCCTTCTGATATCAGAGGATGACCAGACTATTGCCAGCGGCCCCTTCTGATATCAAAGGACAGCCAAGGCGGCCTTTTTGCCTTCACTTTGAGACTCCTTGTAATTACATCAGTACTGCACGTAGTATTTGGAAAATCCACACGGACTGTTGGCCATTGGGTTAATTAGTTTCACCTTGACTCAGAGGAGCAGAGTCCTAGTGCACAAGCTGCCCCCTACCTGACCTGGCTTCACTCCAAAGGAGCGGCATTCTGAAGGAATTTCCTCTTACTCCGCCCCTTTCATCCACCAGCCCTCCCAGCTCCAGTTCTTGACAAATGGCACAGAAATGAAATCTTAGAATAAAAGTTTTAACTCGATTAATTGCTAATATCTAGGAGTGGCAAGTATATAATTCATCCCTTTTCTTGGCAGGCCAAAGATGAAATTTGATTATGCTTTGGAGGGTGTGGTTTGGCTCTTGAAATTCCGCACCAGTCTTTACCAATGAGTGCTGCATTACCTTGAACAGCCTCAAGTGTCCTTATTAACTGTGGGAGGTGCACCTGCATAAATAGAGGGACGGTGGCCCTGAGAAAAGTCAGACCTGTTCTGCACTATGAAGAAGAAGCAGGCTAATACGGAGGCAGCTCCACACTGTGAGCTAAGTAAGTAGCCAGCAAACTCAGAGCAACCAAGGGAAGCTGCCTCACTAAGCCAACATGGATGGGTGACAAGATCACTCCAGCCTTTTTCTTTTCCAGGTGCAGCAGAGGTTCCCAAGGCAGGGGTTTGGTCTGGAAGAACTTTGGCAAGCCTTTCCAAAACTCCAGATTTAATACAGAGTCATTCTCAAAACTAATTTGTGCATTTTCTTTCTTCTCCAGAGGACATTCCGTGTGGGAACCATCCTCAACAACGAAGTGGATGATGCTTGGCCCACTTTTGTTTTATTTTTGTTTGCTTGGTTTTGGTTCCTGAGAATGTTTTTGCTTTGCACTCTATTGGAATATTTCTTTATGTGGTTTACTCTCCTTTTTCTCTAATCTTGGACTCTTCATAACTCAGTAAGATTTTCTCCTAGCATTTAGCTTTTTCATGAAAAAAAAAAGCTTGATTTTCTTTAATTTCGAAATAGGTAGGGGAGACTAAGATTATTTTTAGTAGATATTAAACACACTGTAGAAAATTAGGGTGATGTGTTAGGGAGTTTATTCTCCTTTGTTGAGCAGTCATCTACAGAGAAGTTGGGTGAGGTTAAGAGGTGAGTCTCGCTGTGAGGCTTGGAGTAGAATACTTGATGCAGGCGGACCGGCCAAGGCTTCATGGTTCCTCCCTGGCGTGGGCCGCTGTTGGTGGAGCAACAAATACGACGATGTTGTTCTAGGATGGAAAGGAAACGGTCCTGTCAGACGGCTGTACTTTATTATAGGGTGGAGCTGTACCTGGCAGAGTCACTTCTCCAGAAGAAAGGAGCTTGTCAGTAACTAACAAAAAGCGGTAGGCGAAGTACGGCAGGAATTTTGTCTTCAGGTTGCTCACCGAACGTGAGTTTCCAAGTTCAAGCACCTTCTGTATCTGCAAACTCTTTGGCCACACCTGCACCCTCGGCCCCGCCCTCGGCCCCGCCCTCAACTCCGTCGCCGAGCTCCGGATGGGCGGAGCTTCGGTACTGGCGGGGGTGCCACGCGCCCTGATAGCTGAGGTGAGCCTGCCAATAAGGATGCACGGCCCTCGTCCTGCCGACCAATCACTGGAGGGCAGGGGCTTGGCTCGCCGGCACTGGCTCCAGGGTTATGGAGTCCGAGACGCCAGGACTGCGTGTCAGGTGGTTCCGGAGTCGGGGACAGGCGAGGTCAGCCGCGGCGCTCCGCTCGTGGCGGGCGAGAGGGGCGCAGGGCGGGTGAGAGGGCGCAGGGCGGGTGAGAGGGCGCAGGGCGGCTTGGGGCCTGTGTGGGTTCGGCGCGCGGTGCGGTGCTGCGCGGAGAGGCGCGGACCGCGAGGGCCTGAGGCGCCAGGGGCGGGTCGAGGGGGCCGAAGGAGCCACTTTATTCAAAGGAAGACAGAGCGGAGGGCGCCGGGAAACAAGGGCGGAGAGTGGGCCCTGGGGCCACCGTGCCTCGCGTCTTTCCCATAGCGGCCTAGAAAAATGGCCCATCGCGGGCTGGACTTGTCAGGACCCAGGGTCCAGGGTGCGCAGACCCGCTGCAAGGCTGCGGCACAGGACAAGGTCTCGCGCTACCCCTTTCCCGACTGCCGAGCCCCGAGGGCGGATCCGCGCTCTCCCACCGCCCACTGCACCAAAACACTGCTGGAAGCCCCGGCTGCCCCCACGTCTCTTTCAGGGGACGGGCCGGGGCAGGCCAGTCTTGTGTGCAGCCCCCGGGCCCGGCTGCGTACCGGGATTCAGAAGAAGGGTATTTGTATGGGGACACGTTGCACTAGATATGTAAGTAGGGTATGTGTCCCGGACCCTACTTTTAAAGCTTTCGAGTAAACTTTTTTAATATTCCATCTTTGTATTTTTTACATTTTTGATTCTTCCGAATTCCCTACCGCATACATCAGGCTATTTCGCAGAGCGTTGTTAGGGAAGAAGTTGAGGAACCCAGGTTTGAGTTTCCTCCCTGTAAAATGAAGATACAGTATTCTCACATAGACCATTACTTTCAAAGAGTTATTGTGAGTTACAGGATGTCGCATCTCTTTGAAGTGCAAAGCAAAAGAAACATATGGAAGGAGATCTGGGCTCCTAGGAACTTGTGCTGGCCATGATTTGAGTGCATATTGCTGAGACCCAGGGAAGCTGTGCTCACCTTGATTTCTGTGGACTCTGAAGCCTGACCAGTTCGCATCACTTCTTGGCTGTGTGAACCTTTGTGCAAGTTGCTTAGCCTCTTTGTTCTTTGTTCTGTGTACTTAAAATGAGGATTGATGATATCAGTCTTATAAGGCTTTTGGTGAGTTTTAAATTAGTTAAAAGACATGGAGTACTTAGAATAGTTTCCTGCATGTAGCAGTTTTCCCCCTAGAAATTTAGAACTGCAGAATTAGGACTTTATTACTTACCCCTTGATCAGAATTCCTTAACCTATTGCCAGTGAACCTTTAGGCCTGTGTTTCGTCCTCATCATTAACTTGGATCTGAAGGTACAGTGCAATTACATGTGCCTAGCGGCTCTCTACTTGGTGTTTTATTCAATAGAGTTGAAAAGTACCCCTATTCTCAGTCACTCACTGAGAGCTATGTTGTTAAGTGAAACCTGAGAAGTTCATTGGCAGTCTGTTTTTTCATTGGGTGACACTTTATTTCCAGTCTTACTTGGCTTGGGCAGTTTATTTTGGACACATTACCAAAAGCTATGATTGTGGCATGGTGGGTTTTTCATGTTTCCGGAATGACTGAGGGACTCAGAAGGGGAATTTCTGAGCAGCCTGGCAGCACTTCTTGTTAAGGAAAAGGGAAGCTTGGTAGGAATCTAATGTTACTATTGTTAGGAAATCAGCGTGGTCCCATACATTACCAACCAGAGCTTCTAAGTGGCTTTGGTTCATTTTTGACTCAGGGAAGCGAAGGTTAAAGAATGGTATCCACGAGGTAGGATTTTTGTTGTTTGACACTCAGCACAATGAGGTTGGGTGTCTGCTGCTGAACCACACATCCTTATTTCCTGTCTCCTCAACAGGCACATAGATATTAAAAATCCCTCTCAGTTTCTCTTGGTGCCTGCCACTTGGGTGACTCCATGGAAGACTGTTTTGTCATCTGGTTCTTCCTTTCCAAAGAAGTCACTGTGGTGTTATTAGGAAGTAATCACAAAATAAGAGAGTGATTTCCGAAGAAGAGCAAGCTTGCTGCAATAGCCTGTCAGCCAAATTTGACTGAAGTACGGATAGTGAAAGTTTAGTGATTTAACTTTGGGTTAACACAGTGTAACTGTTCTTTAGGTTTGAAAATTGGATATTGATATGGTGAGAGTGGAGAGAGTATTTTTAAAACTTCTCTACAATGTGTGCTTGAATGAGAAGGCAAGGAATGATAATGCATTAAGTGTTTGAGGCATAACAGTGTTGTCATTATTAGCATCTCTGTGGTTTGAATAAAATAGTTTGAAAAAGAAGTCTAGGACATTTGAATGGGCAGAATATAAGGAATTAGAAGACATGGACCAGTGATGGTAAACCTTTTAGAGCTTTCAGTGATACAGCCTGCTGTGGCACGCAGGTCCACTGCCATTGACCTGGACTCTTGTCTTATTCACTGCATGCCATTTTTAAAATTTATTTTATTTTTCTGTACTGGAGGTTAAACCTACAGCCCTCATACTGAGCTGCATCCTAGCCCTTTAAGAAAAAAAAATTTTTTTTGAGACAGGCTCTTGCAAAATTGCCCAGGCTGTGTTTGAATTTGTGATTCTCCTAGCTCAGATTCCAAAGTGCTGGGATTACGGGCATTCTCCATGCTCCACTTTAGGGTTTTTGTTTGATTTTTAAAGGCTATATTGCCCAGGTTAGTTTCCAAGTCATGGGTGCAAGCAAACCTCCCACTTCCTCCTCTCCTCCAGAGTACTGGACTCTACAGATGTGGCCCCAATCATTTGTTCTTTTTATAATGTAACAAATATTTGTTGAACAATTAACATTAATTGGCACCTGGAAACACAGTATATTTTTTTAAAAAGAAAAAAATATATTTTAATGAAATCAGAATGGAATATAAAAGCATTGGGTAGAAATGACAAAAATATATTTATTATGTAACTTCTCTTCCCTTTAAGGTCAGATGATTTAATTTTTAAGTATTACGACCAAAGTTTCTAGACATAGATTTGGAAATTAGGATTCTGAGTCTTCTTGTGCTCACTGCTGGTAGGTCAGTCATGTTGTGTGAGGTTCTTGTGTATTCAATTTGGTCTCATCTATAGTAATTTGATACTTGCTAAAACTAGGTAATAAAAGGAGAAGGCTACAAGTTAATTATTAAATACCAAGTTCCAAAGAGCAGAAAGAGGAATCTAAGAGGCGAGGAAATCTTGTAGTATATGTTATCTGTCTTTACATATAATTTTCCTTTGAGAAACATAGAGGAAAATGTATACTTAAATTTTAGGAACCAATATCCATCATTAGACAAATGGAATGGATGTAGTCCACTGGTAATCACTCTTCATATTTGTCAGAGGAAAGCTACTTAGGGAAAAAAATGAAATAAGTTGTATCATGTACAGGTACAGATTCTCTATGATGAATGTGATCATTGTGTATATTTAAAATGTAGCAATAACATTTGTTTGGAGAAAAAAATTTTAATTTTTTATTAGTATGTATTTTATAGAACATGATTATTACATTCATTGTGAGGAGTTGCTACATGTACCTAACACATCTTAATTCTTTTTTTGTCCCCTTCCTCTTCTTTCCCCTTCTTTCCATCTGCTAGACACTTTCCCATTTGGAAAAAATTTTTTTCTGTGGCAAAAAAAAGTAGAAACCTTTTTTTTTTTTTTTGATAATTCTGTGGATCCAACCCAGGGCCTAGGATATCCTCAGTAAGTGTTCCATCACTGAGCTGTATCCCTGTCTACCTGGTGTGGACATTTTAAATAGATTTTCCTTTTCTAATAGACAGGATGTTTGAAACTGTTCACAGAATGTGGGGTCATGTTCTAGGACAGAGGTGTCAGGCTGGGAGTCTACTGTGTTTGTTTCCCAAAGCAAAACACAGTGCTGTAAAGTTCTTGTCACAAGAAGTTTTCAGTAAGCTCCTAGGGTGACAGTTGGGAGGAACAAAGACCAAGGTATGGGCACTGGATATAAGCCCTGAGTGACCCTGACACATAAGCAGTCAAGTGTGTAGCTGGCTAAGCCTTGGGGACAATGAGCAGAGAAAAAGAAGAGTTCTGTGTAGTGGTAGGAGGCCCTTTCATCCTAAAGTCTCTGGTTGGTGAATGATATTTTTGTCTAAAAGATCAATACTTCTTGATAGCCTGGCCACATTTTTCTTTATTCTTATCACCTTTAACACCAGGCAGCTGGCTTTATTATCAACTATACTCTTCCTCCTCCTCCTTACTCCCTCTCTCCTCTTCTTGCATCTTAACATCCTCTCCTCTTTCCCTCCCTCCTCTTGCTTCCTCCTGCTCTCTTCCCTCTTTCTTTATCTTTAGATGGTTTCAAATGTCAAGTTTTTTTTCTTTGAACCTCAAACTCAAAAGTCTGACTGGGGTGAAAACCAGTAAACTTGGTGTTAAATTGAAATTGGGATTCTCTGTTAAGCCACGTAAAATGTCTCTAGTTTTGAGTTTAGATAGCCCCTTGACTCCTGTTAAGCACATCGTATAACAGCAGCATCAATGCAGGTTAGAACTGGGTGTGTTGTGTGGCTTTCAGTTGAAGACATGCTAATATTAACCCACTTAGAGTGGATAAGAGTTTGAGATCTTTTCCTTAAACTAGCACTTACTAGATAGACTTTTGTTTCTTCTGTCATGAGGTAAATATAGTCAGTCTTTAACCTATCCTTTTTTCATTGTGTCATTTTATATAAAATTCATTTTTTTCATTTTCTTTTTGTTTTTAAGTTTTGGCGATGGAACCTAGGACCTTGTGCGTGCTAGGCAAGCACTCTACCAGTGAGCCACATGTCTAACCCTCATATTCATTGTAGTAAGAGAAAAACAGTATAAATTTATTCTAATTAAAAAAGATAATAATTCCAAAATTCACATCCTCAAGAATAACCGTGACTGGGGCTAGGGATGTAACCTCAGTAGTACAGTGCCTGCCTGGCAAGCGCAAGGTCCTGAGTTGAATTCCTTATGCAAAAACAAACACCCCAAGAAGTGGGAAAAGGAGGATAGGTGCAAATAAGGGAGTCCAGAGCCCCTTCGAGGAAGCTATGATTAACCATGATTATCATGAGCATTTACCAAGGTATTTCTTTTCTGTCAACCTCAGTGGGAGCAGACTGAGTTTTGAAACTCGTCCAATGAGTATCTTTGATGGAAAGTCTCAGAAAATAATGTTTCTTCATTGATCTAGAATGAAAAAAAATTGTCATTAAAACAAGAGACTAGAGCTGACTAGGTAGCTAAATTGTAGAACGTGTGTAGTTAGCATGGTCAAGGCCCTGGGTTCAGTCCCTAACACTACAAAAGCAGGAGGAGGGGTACTAGTAATTTTTTTCTTTCTAAAATATGGAGTTCAGGGGCTGGGGTTTTAGCTCAGTGGCTTAAGCGCCTGCCTTGCAAGCGCAAGGTTGTGAGTTTGATCCCCGGTATCAAAAAAATTAAAAAATAAAATACGGAGTTCAGGAAACAATTAGCTATTCTGGACCTACTTGAATATTTTAAAGTGTGTCCTTGATTCCCATTCATTCAAATGACTGAAGCCTACCTTCATGAAAAAATCTTATACAGCATACATGTTGGATTGATGCTGTAGTAGGTCTATCAAGTATATTTACCTGAAAGTAGACCTTTAGGATGGTTTTGTCAGGATCTGGAAATCTTTTCATTTAAGACAAATGAATTTTTTTTAAAAATTCAATTCCTTGTTTTCTAAAAACATTTATGTCACTTCTTACAGCCTTGACCTGCATGTATCTGGCAGTTTATACTTTATCACGAGCTTGTCTCTGGCATGAACATATGTCTGAGGAAAGCCTCAAGGGGAAAAGGTGGCCGTGCCATTTAGTTTTAAACATTTCTGTTACTTCTATACAAACTTCTTTTTTTGGGGTTGCTTTTATTGTTTTGTTGTTGTTGCTTTTATGAAAGTTCTCTTAATGCTGTATTTGATTTTATTTTAGTGGAAGAAGTAAGAGAAATAAGGGAAAAGACTAAAAGACTATGTTTAAAAATATTCTTCTCTAAACCTTCTGACTAATTTTAGGGAGATTGTTTCAGCTCTAAAATCAGTGAAATGAATTTAAGTGCCATTGCCTTCTATAGGGAAGTTTTATAGGAAAACACATTTTTTAAAACAAACTTTTTTTAAACCATGGGAGGGAGTTTAATTTATATGTGTTTTAATACTTAGTTTTCCAAATGTTCTTGGGGGCAATTAAAACAGATTTGAGTTACGATTTGTTTTTCAATGGTTCTCCTAAATGCTATGAAAAAACAAGTGATTCTTTTGATTGTATAAATCCCCTTGATTAGATGTTAAAATTTATTATAGCTAGCATGTGTTTTAGAGGGTAATTTTTTGAGAGTTTCAAAGTTGCAGGAGAGTTGCAAGAATAGTACCAAGAAATACGTGTTTTTAAGACCACAGGTTAGGGCCCCAGGGATGCAGCTCAGCAGCACAAAGCCTGTCTGGCAAAAGCAAGGACCTAAGTTCAAACCTTTAAAAAGATCACAGGTCCCGGGGTTTAGCTCAGTGGCACAAGTGCCTGCCTGACAAGTGCAAGGTCATGAGTTCAATCCCCAGTACTAAAAAAAAAGAAAGAGAAAGACCACAGGTTAGGAGTGAGCCAGTCATAGTGAGCAGCACGTACAGGTCAAGCTGAGGGGAGGGCCATTAGATAAATTAGGGAGCTAGGAACTGCCTCCCTAAAAAAACTTCTGTTCTTTGCATTCAGATGAAACTCTGAAATCATGATTTTGTAATTGCAGTGACTATCTGGACACTGAAACAAACCACTCCTAAGTTAAAGGCCATGAGTGCCTGCCAGGTAGACAGCTGCACATCTTCAGTTATTCATTGCCGAAGTGTTATCAGAGAGAGTTCAACTGAACATCCCTACAGTGTTTATCTGAAAGAATCCACATGAACTTTAAATTTTTTTAAAAAACTAGGGGTTAGGGATGAGGCTCTGTGGTAAAGTGTGTGCTTAGCGTGCTTTGGGCCCTGGGTTTGATCCCTAGCACCACATAAAAAAATCAAATTAGTCAGTAATATGTGTTTTTCTTTTTCTTACTGTCTTCCTTTTTTCTCTTTTTTGAGATAAGATCTTGCTGTGTTCCCCATGCTGTGCTTGAACTCTCTACAGTCTCATGAGTAATGCTAGTATGCATACCACACTGGGTTTAAACTTTTTTAAAAAGTGTAACAAGATACACAGTGTCTGTTTAGTATAAAAAGTCCTCCCTTTACTGGGCTTCTTCTTGTTCCCCTACTCCCTTTTCCCAGTCACAGCCATTATGCCCAGCTTTTCATCTATTCTTTGCTGTATGTTTGTATGTGTCCTCCTCCCACCTTTTTTCTTTTTGTTATATATGTAGTTGCATAGTATTTAATAAATTAGTGTTTTCACTTGACAACATACCTTAGAGATCATTTCTTATCAATACCATAGAGTTGCCTTGTTTATAATGGCTTCCTGATATTCTGTCCAGTGGATATGCAGTTTGGTCAACCGATTCCTCACTCATATCCAGGGTTTTTTGGTTTTTTTTTTTCTGATTCTTTTGATTGTGTAAACAATATGGTGGGAAATATCCTTGTATATGGTTCCTTGTGTGAAGTTTAAGGTTCAGTCTTAGGAATAGAATTGCTAGATCAAAGGATATACAGTCCTTTGAAATTTTAGACAAGATGTAATTTTATCGAAATTTTTATTTTTGAAAATTTTATTTGTGGGGACAGACTCTGTGGAGAAAGACTTAAAACAGGGTCCTGTATATAGTCCAGGCTGGTTGAGCTAGCAATCCTTTTGTTTAACCTTCTGAGTACTGGGATTATACACATGCACCCCACACCTAGCCTGGCTTTACAACTGTTGATGAAGACCGGAATAAAATAGTGCATTAATCATAACTATGGAAGTATTCTAATGAATCAATTCTAGTTGCTTGCATCCTAACTCTGGATCTTATGCTCACTGTTGGGAATTAACTGAAACAACCTGGTGGAATAGTCCTAGATACCAACACTGTCTGATACTAATTTCCTGCTTTCTTATTGTTTATATATTTTTGTGGGGACCTGGTACTTTACAACATATCAGACATAACTGACCCTCTCTGTTCTCTGCCCTAGTATTCTGTAGATATTGCAAATAGTAGGGCTTATAGTTTGTCAAGTAAAACCTGTGGTAGAAAAAAATTAGAATCCAGAATCATTTGTTTTTTCTTGGAATAGTACATTTTTGAGATTTCAGAACCAGACTTCTTATGGTTTGGTGGCTCTGAGTGTGCTTGGTATAGAAATGATCATTTAGCATGCCACTAATACTTATTCAAAATTTTTCATGTAATATTTTTGTCTAAAATTATAAAATTTCTCTAAGACCACAAGCTTAGAGAAAAACACCCTAATACCTCAACTGTTATTTAAATACAAGCTTAAAGGCAGTTTTGGATAGAAATCTTCCACAGGTGTGTTAGGTACTTCTTTGCTTTCTCTTTTCCTCCCCCTCCTCCTCTTCTTCCTCCTCCTCCTCCTTCTTCTCTCTTCTCTCTTATCTAATCTTCTCTTTTCTTTCTTTCTTTCTTTCTTTCTTTCTTTCTTTCTTTCTTTCTTTCTTTTTTTTTTTTTTTTGTTTTGAGACAGGGTCCTGCTATGCAGTTCAGGCTGGCCTTGAACTCACTATGTAGCCCAGGCTGGCCTCAAACTTGCAACCTCCTGCCTCAGCCTCCCAAGTGCTAGGATTATAGGCCTGAGCCCCCACACCATTTTGCTTTTTTCATTTCTTCCTACTACTCTTACCTTTTTCTCTTTTCTTTCTCAGAAGTACTTTACTAATCTTCTATGCTTTTGTAAACAGAATATCAACCAAAAGCAATCTAATTTTCTCAGTTATAGGTGTTGTACAAATGTTTTCAGAACTGACTGAAGTATAAGGAAGGGCTCTTTGTTTCATACCAAATGGTCCAAAGCTAACCAATTCAAGTTTTTCATTCCTCAGTGCTCCAAATGTGCCTTTTGCTATAAGAACCGTAGTCTTAGATTTGAATTATGGTTTCTAATGTATTATGGTTAAGATAACCTAATAGCCTGGCTTTTTAGAGTGACTTGTAAAACCAAAGTAAAAGGCCCTTGGATGCCAAGCAGCTCCACTATGATTGGAACCCAAGCAAGTGGGAAAATGTATAGATCGTATTTAGGTGAGGGCTTTGTGAGTGATTGAAAGAGGGACTGGCTTTAGTCTTTTTGGGTCCTCTGGGCTTGTGTTTAGCCACCTGATGGCTTAAGGCCTGACAGGAGAGATAAATCCAAGTGCCCCTTGTGATATAATGACGTTGATGACTAGGGAGGCGAAAGATGATGTTTTCCAAACTAGCTTGGTAGGTATGTTTGTTTTATACCCAGAAAGCAGATGGAATCTAAAAGCCCCTTTCAGTTCTGGGTACCAGAATTCTCTGAGATAGATATAGAGATTAGCCAAAAAAGAAAGCAGAGGCAGTTCAGATAGAAGCAACAAGAGTGGAAAGAAAGCACTTTTCAGCAGTGTGGGATGGCTGAGGTGAGGCTCTTTCACTTTTTGGGTAGGATGGTTACGGTGGATATTTAAGAGGAGCATAGTCAACAAATAGAAGACTGTCCTTTCCCTTCTAAATTTGGAATCATCTGAGAAATAGATTGGATAATAGTAGATAGAAATTTTAAAACTCAGCCGTATTGGCAAGGCCACCTAGAGAATGTGTTGTAATCTGTGTCTAGATGGGCTTGCTAATGTCCCCTGCTCTTCCCAGGTGAACTTCACCAAAACAACCTGGGGATAGGGGCTACCCAACTCCCAGCCCCACCACACAGATCGCTTGTGGCAGGACCTAGAGGAGCACTGGCCTGCAGACTAGACCCAGGACTTCTGTGCCTCACCTGTCCTAGAGTGCCCAGGTTGTCAGAGGGCTGGGGAATGAGACTGACGTGTAGCTGAAGACTCTCCTAAGGGGAATTTGAAGCTGTGAAATAGTGACCCTCCACTGCCAGTACACTGGTGTGGTGCTTCCTTCTGCCCTTCCCCGAAGAGTGAAGCCTGAATTTACATTATTAAGTAGACTAAAGTCATTTATAGACCTCTATCCTTTAAAATCTTGTAAAATTATGTCAGACTAGTCTGGCTTTTGACATTTTGGGTAATCTGCAGGCAAAGACAGAGACTGGGTAATTGCCTAGCTTATTAAAGGGGTGCTGTGGGTGCTTATTAGAAAGGATTTGCTTGTAAAGGATTTGCTTGTATCACTGTAATACCTTTTGCCTCAATTTGGTTTTTGCCAGCAAAAACACAATTAAGACTTTCTGATTTTTGTTAATCATATTCTGAAAGTTGTAATTGTTTAAAGGTTGTCTAATTCAACAGAGGAATCATTCTTTTCTTGTGTAAAGGCTCACTGATACAGAGTAACAAAATGCTGGTTCATTTTACCTAATTCTTTTTCCTTCCTTTTCTGTGTTACAGAATCCTATTCTAAGAACAAGGGCCCTCAGGTATCCGCCATGGTGTTGGGTCCTGGACAAAAGATGTCAGATGGTAACTTATACCTTTGTATTATTGTTTGATTTTTATTTGGAATTAGGCAGAAATTTATGTTTTCTTTCTTGTCTGTTTCAACCACTACATTCAGAAGTCATATGTGATAATTTAAGCTGAAAATGAGGATTGAGTTAGAACTACAAAGCCCTACCTCATACAGTATCTTCTTTCCGATTTAGATTTTAGCTTCAGATTTGGTTTCTGCAGCTGTAACGTTAGCAAGGACAGTATTTGTCTCAGACTTGGCATAGTAACCTCCAGCGTGTACTTTGTGCTGATGTTTCAGATATGTATGAACAGTAAAATGAAAGCAGGTTCTATATACTTGGTATTTTATTGCAACTTCTTCAGTCCTTTGACTAGTCTTTTTAAATCTGAGCTTCTTTAGAATTTGCATTCTTTTTATATTAAATTTCCTCACCAAGTTAGATCTACTTAATTGAGGTGATGCAGATCGGCCTCCTGTAAAAATAAAACTTATTTTTCTAGTTGGAGGTTGTAAGAATTTACTGGAAACAGAGAATAGAGCTTTGTGGTTCAGTATAGTCATATGATGCCTGCAGCAAGGTGGACTTTGCATATATCTAGTGCAGTAGCCTTTTTCTTCCAGGGTTTCACCTTCTTGCATTTAATATTAACTATAAAAAGCAGTTCTCATGGGAAGCACCGATATCAGGCTGAGATGCTGGCACCCTGTGACCAGTTGCCCTTCTGTGTAGGATCTAGGACACAAGCTATTCTTGCTTGGTGGTTTCCCTACACTACAGATTTTGTCCTGAACTATGGCAGAATTTTGCAACTTCTGCATACTTTGAGAAGCCTGGTGGAGGTATAATGTATAAAGACAGTTCTTAGAGTAAGTCTTGCAATACAATGGGGGTGGAGATGTTCTAGTATATTTCTGTCTATCTGTTCATTGAGATAGTACCTCACTATATAACTCAGGCTGGCCTTGAACTCACTGTGTAGCCCTGGCTGGCCTTGAGTTTGCAGTGATCCTCCTGCCTCAGCTTCCTGAGTGCTGAGATTAGAGATGTGTGCCACCATGTTTAGCTTTTTTTTGAAAAGGCAGGATTTTAGGTTACCAGTGTGGCTGGGCTGGCAGTTATATTTTGAGCTGCAAATGTCAGTGTTTTTAAAGGAAAATGATATTATTCTAAAAATGACCAAGTAGAAATAGCAGTATGGAATAGCAAAACAACTATAAGAGTGGTGTTAATCTGATCCAATACTGAGTAACTGGGGGATATTGAGGCTCTGGATTTGATCCCAAGACTTCAAAAAAATTTTTTTAATTTCATTATTACTTAAGGTGAACTGTGAGTGTTTAAAAGATTTTTATTAATTTTTTCTTTAAACATATTAATTCAGAAAATTCTTCTGGAGATCATGGGGACTCTGCCAGTCTTGATGCCATCAGCCCTGCCTGTAGTAACTCCTCCCTTCCACAGTCCACCGAGCAAGCAGAGGAGCCTTTTGCCACCTACTTTGACGAGAAGATTGCCATTCCTGAGGAGGAGGTTCGTGCCAGGTCTCAGAGGGGAGCTATGGTCTAGTGAAAGCCTGAAAAAGGAAGATCTGTTAGACAATTCAAGGGCCAGAGCTCCAGGTCTAATTTTGGCTGTCAACCTCTAAAAATAGGATTTTATAATACGAATAAACTATTCAGAAAGATAAGAACATTTAATATTGCTAAGTGATACTAGTGAACATTTTCTGATCAGGCAATTATGGATTTCATATTTTCTTTTTTAAGCTATGATTCTTATTCTGTTTGGGGAGTGGTTGAACACAGAGGTACTAATTGGGATACTCTGCTTATATGTAAAATGCTGATGGAAATGTCAGGGACAGGAAGAGCTCCTAAATAGACAGACAAGAACCAGCTTGGTGATGAAAAATGGCATGGAAGAGAAACGTGGATACATGCAAAATTCAACCCTGATCTTTTGTTCTTATGAACTGATATTGCTACTCCATATTGATAAAAGGACAAATAAATTAAGTGATACTCAGTTTGATCTCCTTTCCTCTCTTGTGTAGTACTCTTGTTTCAGCTTTCGTAAACTCTGGGCATTCACGGGACCAGGCTTTCTCATGAGCATCGCTTACCTGGATCCAGGAAACATTGAGTCCGATTTGCAGTCTGGAGCAGTGGCTGGTTTTAAGGTGAAAGTCTAGTCTACCAATGCCCTTTTAAACACATGCAGTTCACCCTCATATTCTTTTCTCTACCCTGCTAATGGATAGCAGCTGCAGTGGGTACAAGTACTTACAGTTAGCCCTTGAACAATGTGGGTTGGACTGCACAGGCCCATTTGTGTATGAGTTCTTTCATTGGGGATTTTTGACAATTTGAAAATGCAAGAATTGAACCATATAACAGAAATATTTTTTAAGAATTAAGAAAAAGAGGACTGGGGATTTAGCTCAGCGGCATAAGCGCCTGCCTTGCAAGCATGCAGTCGTGAGTTCGATCCCCAGTACTGATAAAATAAATAAATAAATAAAATAATTTTAAAAAAGAATTAAAAAGTTAGGGTGAGCTTTGAATGTTTTAAAAGATTTTTATTAATTTTTCTTTAAATGTTAATTCAGAAAATGCTTCTGGAGATCACAGGGACTCTGCCAGTTTTGATGCCATCAGCTCTATATAGACACATATCTCAGTTACTTTTCTTGTTGCTAATATAATATATCCAACACTCAAAGGAGAAACGGTTTATTGTAGCTCATGGTTTGTAGCAGTTCAATTGAGTGGCTCCAAGGTAGGGTGGCATGCAGCAGGGTATTGCAGAGGAGAAATAGTTCATGGCATGTAGAAGGCAGCAAGCAGCAAAGCAGCAAGCGACAACAGCAGCCCTCTTTCCGTTGCTTAATGGTCTATCCAGGTTATGTGCCCGTAATCCTAACATTGCACCATGAATCAATCCCCGCATCACACACTTAGATCAGGCCACCTCTGAAAAGCCCACCTCTGACATATTGAGGTTTGAGGGGGAGGGATCTACATATAAGCCATAGCAATACATATAGGTAATAATCTGTTTTATCACTTACTAGCCTAAAATATGGCAGTGGTATGTATCTGCAATTCTTGTATTAGGGAAGGATTAGGGAGGCTGAGGCAAAAAGGAGGATCACAAGTTTGAGGCCAAGCTAGACATCTTAGTGAGACCCTGTTTCAAAATTAAAACTGATAGGATGTAGCTCAGTTTTAGAGCACCCTAAATTCTGTTCCCAGACTATAAAGCACACACACATACAGAGTAAAAGACAGTGTATAGTATACGTCTGTAATAATTTTTTTATTTGAAGAAAAAAAGCAAAAACAAAAAAGGGTAGAAATAATACAAAATTTAAAAAAAAATATTAACACTAAGAAATCACTAGTTGATAAATTACATATTGTCATCTTAGAAATAGTTGTTCAGGTTACAAAATCAAAGCATAAAAAGTAGACAGGCAAGCAAAGACAGTGCAAACCATTCTGTTCAATGATCCAACAAAAACTTAGTAATATAGTTATATATCTTACACACTTAAACATGCATACAGGTATATCCTTTAGAGCACTTCCATTCCCTTTCCTTTTTACAATATTTTTATACATTTTGGATCTTATTACTCCTTCAGTTTTTATTACTTTTTACAATAAAGAGACAATGTGATATTTACCAATATGAGACTTATTTATTTCACTTATGAGGATAGTCTCCATTTACCTATAAAAGCCTCAAGATCATCCTTTTTATAGCTGTGTAATATTCCATTGTATAAAAATACTACATCTTATAATAATTTTGTAGTCACCTTCTGTTGCTGTTGAGCTGAACTGTTATGAGTATTCACTTAAAAAGCTGTGGGATGCCTAGCATCTCCACGTGAGTAGTTCATCTCTTATGTAAATTGTGTACTGTGATAAGTCATTTCTTGGGGTTCTTATAGCTGTTCAGCACATATAACACTATACAAAGTGTTATTGGTAAGGCTTCTGGTCAGTAGTAGGTTATTAGTAAAGTTTTGAGGGAATTGAGGTATATGCACATTTTCAAATATACACAAGGTTAATACCTCACCCCTTGTTGTTTCATGATGCCCTTTTTTTCTTTCTTTCAGTACTAGAGGTTGCACCCAGGGTCTTGTACTTGAACTTGCTAGGCAGATTTTCTACCAATGAGCTATATCTCAAGTACCCTGTCCCTCATCCTGGCTATCAAACCCAGGGAGCACTGGGCTATATCCCTATCCCTTTTTACTTACTTAAGTTTATTTGTTCATTTATTTTTAATTTTGAGCCATAATGTCTGAGTTGTTGGGGTTATAGTCTTGTGCCACCACCATGGTTTTAACTATACTTCTTTGGCAGTGAGACTTACATAAAACAATAGCTTTCTATTTATTTTTTCATTTTGTTTTATCCACACAGTTTTCTTTTAAAAAAAGGAAAAACTTCAGATGAGAGAAAGTAAGACTCAGAAGGATACAGGGTACCTAGTCGGTCATGTGTAGAGCCTATACCAAACTCAGATCATTGCATTCCTGACCTAGACTTTTCCTACAGGTTGTGTTTCCTATTTACAATACCAAATGACCAAACAAAAAACCCGATTGTCTAATGAGTATCATGGGGGGATTTTGTTCTTCTCAGTTGCTCTGGGTCCTTATGTTGGCCACCATCGTGGGGCTGCTGCTCCAGCGCCTTGCAGCCAGACTGGGAGTGGTCACTGGGCTGCACCTTGCTGAAGTGTGTCACCGTCAGTATCCCAAGGTGAGACATGTAGTATCCTCTTTGTGTCTCATCCCATCCTAGGGCAATCTGTGTGTTTGCCATGTGTGCTGATCCTCCTATATATTGAGACACTGGGGGATTTGAGGGTCAGTAGCCCTGAACTGGGCAGTACCAACAGAAATATGACTGCCCCTCTTGCTGCCAAGCCATGTTTTCCTCCTCCCTCCAAATCTAACTTGAGATTCATTTTTTTATCTATGAGGTTTCCTTAGAAAAATTCTTTAACATTTTCCATTCATTCTATCTTCTGGCATCTGCCAATGCCCAGCCCATCCATGAGAGAGGGGCTGTTCTTTCCAAGGACTTTTACACATATATTCATGTTATTCCATCAGTTTGCTTTAGACTTATCTTCTTTGACTTTGCCCTGTCTTTCAAAAGGTAAGTTTTATCTTTTACTCTTTGTGGCAGGATCTTTGGAGTTGCTAATTATTTTTCAGTTTACTGGACCTTGAAGTTACACTTTCCCTGCAGCTTCTTTCTAGGTTTTTTGCACTTTTCTACTGCCAGCTAAGGAATGCAAGAATACAATTTTTTGTCTGAAAGACTTTTTTTTTTTTTTTTTTTTTTTTTTTTTTTTTTTTTTTTTTTTTTTTTTTTTTTTTTTTTTTTTTTTTTTTTTTTTTTTTTTTTTTTTTTTTTTTTTTTTTTTTTTTTTTTTTTTTTTTTTTTTTTTTTTTTTTTTTTTTTTTTTTTTTTTTTTTTTTTTTTTTTTTTTGCAGTGCTAGGGATCAGCCCAAGGCTGTTAAGTGCTCTGTCACTGAGCTATAACCTAGAAGGGTTTGTTTTCTTTCTTTCTTTCTTTCTTTCTTTCTTTCTTTCTTTCTTTCTTTCTCTTTCTTTCTTTCTTTCTTTCTTTCTTTTTTTCTTGTTCTTTCTTTCTGTCCTTTTTCTCAGTACTAATGATCAAACTCAGGAGTACTTTAACACTGAGCTAGGTTCCTAACTACCCTCCTTTTTATTATTTTTGAGATACAGTCTCACTACATTGCCCAGACAGGACTTGAACTTGTGATCTTCCTCCCTTCATCTTCCTCAGTGCTAGGTTTATAGGTGTGTACCATCATGCCTGGCCTTGAAAGGGATTTTTTTTTAACAGAACTTCATTTTAGATAAGATTCTATTCTACCTGTGTAGATATTGCATATCTAAATCTCCTTTCTTGACTCTGAGCATACAGTATTCTTATCTGTTTTTTACAAACCCTTGCTAATGTATAATTTCTTCTACTTTCTCTCTCTTCATGCATGTTAAAGGTTATTTTAGAGGTGGTTTTTCTATCTTCTGTGTGCTACTATTAAATTTGTCTTTCAGCTAGGCTGTTGTCTAGATGAGTTACCTAGTTTGGTATTTTCCACTCAATTTCAACTACTTTACCCTGAGCCCTTTTTGCATATCTGTCTTTTTCATTTACATATATATTATTATTATATTAAAGATGACACCCCCCAAAAAAAAAAAAAAATAACTCCGGCCTTTCCTGGCTTATTTTATGACTTCACCTGATCAGGATACATGTTTTCTTTTTCTGTTTGCTCTTGACACCATTGGCATTTTCCCCAAAATATGTAGGATTGTTTTTAGAAAAGAAATTAAGGGAAGTTAGTAAATGGAAATTCCACTCCTCTCCTCAGTGGGAAGGAAAGAAAAAATAGAAAAACAGATCAGTTGCAAAGCTCACTGG
Organism: Hydrochoerus hydrochaeris; assembly: GCA_004027455.1. NCBI lineage: Eukaryota > Metazoa > Chordata > Mammalia > Rodentia > Hydrochaeridae > Hydrochoerus > Hydrochoerus hydrochaeris. Next base: position 77,152 of record PVLA01008896.1, read on the forward strand.
TGTTCATAGATTCCACTGTGTAGAAGGACATGTTCCTCCTCTGCTTGGGGCTGCAGTTCTGAGGGGGGCCAAGTTCTAAGCCAGGTGTTGAGGCTTATGAAGGACTATGTGAATTCAAAATGTGAATTCCAAACGACCCAGGAATTTCCTGTAAATAAACAATCAGAACCCATCTTTTTGGTCTTTTCTGTTTAGGTCCCACGAATCATCCTGTGGCTGATGGTGGAGTTGGCTATCATTGGCTCAGACATGCAGGAAGTCATTGGCTCAGCCATCGCCATCAATCTCCTATCAGTAGGAAGGTGAGGGGGTTGTCTTGTTTTGCTCAGTTTCAAAGAAAGATGAAAACAAAGACCCAACACATTAAAGTTCCAGTGAAGTATTGTTTCTTCACTGGAGCATTTCAGGAACTACCACCCTTTCTGCTAGTCCATGTTTCTTTACATTGTCTGTATCTATAGTTAGTTGTCCAGATGACTATGATGGAGTGTATGGCAGTTTGTATTATATTTATTTATATGTCAGTTTATCCCTCTAGATAATGAGCTCCTTGATAAGGTCCGTATTTTTCAGCTTGTGTGCTAAATGTCTGACATACCACACTTTTAATTAAAGTTTGAATGATTGTATATAAGTTGTTCTTATGATCCTCAGTTAGCCAAGGGCTTACTTCCCAAACTTTTCTCTCCTGCCCAAGTCCTGTACTCTCTGAAGGGTTCTGTTTCAGGAGAGCAGTTGGGAAAAGAGTTATTTTTCAATGTTTCCTTCCTTTAATCTGCATTTCCATCTCTAACCTAGGGTCCCTCTATGGGGTGGAGTTCTCATCACCGTTGCAGATACATTTGTATTTCTCTTCTTGGACAAATACGGTAAGGAGGGTGGGAATGGGGCAAGGACAGTCAATGGAGCCTCGTTGCTTTCCTTCACGTGGCTGCTGAAAAAGTCTGCATTTTCCAAATTCACCGATGCATTTCCTCTTTAGGCTTGCGGAAGCTAGAAGCATTTTTTGGCTTTCTCATCACTGTGATGGCCCTTACATTTGGATATGAGGCAAGTGTTACTGGCTATTCGGTGACTTTTAAAAACAAGGTTATTTGTTTGGTTTTGTTTTGTTTTTAACTTTTCATTGTAAAAGACAGCAGTAGTCACTCTGGGAGGCTGAGACAGGAGGCTTATAAGTTTGAATCCATCCTGGGTGAGTTAGCAAGACTGTATCAGGATAAAAAATAAAAAAGGACTGGGGTTGTAGCTAAGCTGAGAGGCCCTGGGTTCAATCCCCAATACTTGGAGAAGGGGGGGAAAAAAAAGGTGGCAATAGTGCTAGAACAGTTTGATTTTATTACATAGATTAAAAAAAAAAAAAGCCAATTCAGCTTTTGGCTGATTTTGAAGGAATATAACCTACAGCAACAATTAGTGTATTTGAAAGCCTGCAGTGATTCCTAAGTCAAAGATGACTGGGCACTCTGATGCTTTACAGTCTATATGCCCTGGTCCCAGATTGGCTATTGAAACAACAACAGAACCACTTGGAAAGGGCTAGGTAGTTTGCAGGGTTATTTTTGGCTATAATCTTAGGGTAATTCTGTTTTTTCAGTTATTCTTGGCTGCTAACTTAAAATGTTTCTGGTTTGTACATCCTGGTTTATATTAACTATAGCTTGAATTTTGCCTGTATTAAAATAACTGATAAATTATAGATGGTAAATGGACATCTCCTGATTTGTTCCCCAACCTAAACACTCCTGAAAATTAGTACCACTCTTTGTAGTACTAACACCTTCCTATGTCCAGTAATAAATTGATGTCTGCTTATTAACCTGGCTAAACTTTAAAGACTATATCTAATTTATGACTAGATTATACAGCCTGGCCTAAGGCTTTCAAGAGAATGCTGAACCAGGGAAAAGTGTGTATAAAAAGTATTTATGAATGAGTCTTTGCTACAAGTGGGATACATAGGTGATTTTTTTTTTTTTTTGATGAACATAGGTTAGTAGAGAAATATAAGTGTGGACAATCAAGAATTGCACTAGGAGTTAATGTGAAGTTAGTTACAGTAAGCCCTATAGTAGCTATTTCAGTTTTAGAACAATAATTACATTGCATGTACTCAGTCCTAGCCTATGCACTTTAGTGATTTAAAAAGACCCTATCTGAAAATAAAAAACAAAGGACCGGGAATGTAGCACAGTATGAAGGCCTTGCATTCAATCCCTAGTACTATGAGAGAGACAGAGAGAACAGAGATGGGGGGGTAGGGAGGAGAAAAGGGAGAAAGGAAAGGGAATAGAAATGGAAAGGGAGGGGAGAGAAAGAAATATCTAGAGTCTAGTCCTGAATTTTCTGACTCCTGGTAGCAAGCCCTTTGGGTTGTTTAGTGGGTTTTTTTTTGTTTTTTTTTTCCTAGAGCTTGAAACCCTGGGCTTTGTACACACCAGGAAAGTGCCATGCCACTGACCTATATCCCAACATTGTTATTATTTTTAGGAGGCAGGCTCTCACTATGTTGCCAAAGCTAGCCTCAAACTCCTGAGCTAAAGTGTTTCTCCTGCCTAAGCCTCCTAATATCTGGGACTACAGGTGTGTACTACTGCAGCTGGTTGTTACTTGCAGGTGGTTTTTGTGGGAGAAAAGCTATTAAGGAATAGAAGGCTTATGGTTCCTTATGATGTGTTCTTCCCCCGTCTCATGTGTTCTTTCCCTGTCTCATGTTCCATAAAGGCTAATAGTTGATATGTTGGTCTATAGTATGTTACAGTGCAACCCAACCAGAGCCAAGTTCTCAGGGGCTTGTTTGTGCCATCTTGCTCTGGCTGTCGCACCCCACAAATTGAGCAGGCTGTGGGCATCGTGGGAGCTGTCATCATGCCACACAACATGTACTTACATTCTGCCTTAGTCAAGGTGAGTAAGGCCTTTAGCTCTGTCACAAGCTGGATAGCTCGTGGGGTCTTCTTTCCCTTTAGTTGCCAAGGTTACTGACATAGCTTTATGAAACTTAAAAGAGTCCTGAAGGAGCAAGATTATTATCTAATCCTGGGTATTTATAAGTTCCACACACTTGATCTATATTTTTAATCAATAATTTGATCAGGGATTACTGACCCCACAGGTAATCTGGGGCTAACATTCTTCACAAAAAGTCTTAAAGCACACTAAAAGACTCTTGTTCTTAAATCTAAAAAGACTGAGTAACCTTCTGAAGGTCAAAAGTAAAGGAGCCCAACCAAGCTTTATCAGAGAATCTTGTACTGTGTGATTTCAGAGGCCTTTATAAGTAGAGTTATACTCTTAGGATTGAAATCAGCTTGTTTTTGTAGGTCAATGCTTGTTCCAGCCACAGTACTGTGAGTTCAGTAGTCACTTAGTCACTGGCCCCTCTTTGGGGAATGTGCAGTGTTACCAAAAGGTATGGACTTAATTGCTTAATGGACTAGGATTTAGATGAGTGTAGGATCTCTTATATTTTGTTTGATCTCTTGATCTCTTAGCTGACTCCAAAATCCTGAATTATCCAAGGAAACTTAGTCAAAAGATGACTGTTTCTTTTATCTCTAGTCTAGACAGGTAAACCGGGCCAATAAACAGGAAGTTCGAGAAGCCAACAAGTACTTTTTTATTGAGTCCTGCATTGCCCTCTTTGTTTCCTTCATCATCAACATCTTTGTCGTCTCAGTCTTTGCTGAAGCATTTTTTGAGAAAACCAACCAGCAGGTGGTGAGTAAGCCAGGGTCATGGGTGGTTGTGGATGTTAGGGTAAAATGAAGGCTGCAGTGGTACAGGAGATGCAAAATGACTTGGAACCCAAGAGAAATGGGCCTATAGTGCCTCACATCACTTTGCACCTGTGAAAATATGCAGTCTGGGTGCTGACGAGGCCTAGTCTCACCTGACCTAGCTTTTGGCAAGAAAGGGAGCTGGCCTCAAACCCAAAGTTAGCTCATGCTATTATATAGGTGGCTTCATGTCTGTTTTGCTCTGTGCCATCTCCTTTTCTTTCTTGTGTATCAGCTTCTGTCTGCCTGCTTGCCATTCTTGCTTTTTGGGATAATGACAGATTGGGAGGAATCAGAGATTATAATAAAAACAGACTTTGTTTGGTCACATCAAACTTTTTTCCTCAATTTCTGATTGACTGGGTAGTTCTGATCATGCTTTGTTTCTCATCAGGAGGACATCTGATTCCCGGCTCTGCTTTGACTAAGGGCTTTCCATTCTAAGCTCTCATGTTTCAGGAGGACTTCTACTCCCATCTTCATGCAAAATATGTCAAATACTGTGTAATACCATGTGCATTCTGACTCAGTAATGACTTTTTGATGGCATAGGGATACAGAAAGACTTTGGAGGAATGACTACATGTAACACATTGCTGCCAGTCTGTGCCCACGTCACAGCCTACACCCAGGGTTCTCTCCATCCTATCCCTTACAAAGGATTTGTTTGTGAGCTATAGGGAGCTCTTCTCATCTGGTCCTTTCCTCTAAAACAAAAGCTGCTCTAAAACTGCTCTGGGTTCTAGGTGGATGCCTGTAAAAATAGCAGTAGTCCCTATGCCGGCCTCTTTCCTGAAGATAACTCAACCCTGGCAGTGGACATCTACAAAGGGGTAAGCATATTCAGGCTTGGCATCATTGCTTCCAAGTCAGTCTTCTCAACATGTTATTGGATTGTCTTTGTGAATTCATTTCCAACCTGACTGTCTTCTCTGGAGTATGAATTATTTCAGAACTTGAGAAGCTAGCCAATCATTTTCTATTGCATCAGAGGGAATAGAGGATCAATGGAAAGGTGGATTGTAAACCAGGAATTTGGAAACTCCTGGTGACAGCATAAGTACAGGGTATTAATTGTGATGACCAAAGAAAATATTCGTAGTATTCCTTAATAAGGTCCCTCAGTCTCCTTATGCTGGTTAAATTGTGACTCAACAAGGGTAGAATATATACATATGCTATACACAGCCTTTCCCAGATTTATCTATCTGACCTTTTGCTACCCTGCTGTCATTTCCTGTAACAGTATTTTAAAGAGTAAACTTTGGGACTGTGATACAGACTTTCTGTGGTTGTTTTGTTTTGTTTTGTTTTGTACCAGGGATTGAACTCACAACCTTGCACTTGCCAGGCAGACACTTCGGCCCCTGAGCTAAATCCCTGGCCCATGTGTTTTCATTATTAAGTTGGGGGTTGGAGATAAATATTTTAGAGCTTGAAGAAGAAAATACTAGGTTGAGGAATGAGGATGCATCCAGCAACACTGAGATTGAAAGCTGCTAGAATCAGATCAAGACCTCAGCCTGGTGTGTGGGACAATGCCCAGGTGTACGTGGTATATATCAAAAAAGTAGATGTGCCTCAAAGAAATGCTGTTTTAAGCATCACCTAAGCTGGTCACTGACACAAGCCTATCTATCTTCCTTACCTTCCCAGGGTGTTGTGCTGGGTTGTTACTTTGGGCCTGCCACACTCTACATCTGGGCAGTGGGGATCCTGGCTGCAGGACAGAGCTCCACTATGACAGGAACCTATTCTGGCCAGTTTGTCATGGAGGTAGGTGTGGTGTCAAG
>PVLA01008897.1:0-82643 GCA_004027455.1 Hydrochoerus hydrochaeris
TCAATCATAACAGCTTTGAATAAAATCTATCAATACAAAACAGCGATCCAACAAACCAGATTTGATTAAGATCACTCATGGTAAAACAGTGTAGGTTTTACAGAGCTTTAGATTAAGTTAATAGGAAATTAAGGATGATTACTGTACTATATCCTGTTATTTTCAGGATTACTGTCTGTGCCCTCAAATCTAGTACAGGTAGAATGACTGGAACAGAATATAATACATCTAAGCAGAGTGGTGTGAGTAATGTGTGTTTTAAATCCTGGTGCACTATTAACAATATAGCGTATCAAGGCCATCTATGTTAGAGTTTCTAGTTATCCTTCTCTGCCTCATTTCTGCTATGCTACTTTTCTGCCTTTGTCTAGTTTTCTCCTTCATTCTGCTGCCTGCCCCACTCATTGAGGCCTTTCTGCCACCGTTCCTAAAATCCTGGTATTTTTGTGAGTGTTTAATCTTGGGTAGGAAGGAAAGATCAGTGTGACTTATAAGGCATGGAGGGAAGAGTAGAAAATCTCATATATTGTTCCCAGGGAAATATATATCTTTAGAAAAATTATCAGAGTTACAGTGCAATTGAAACTTCTGTGAAATAGAAAGTTACTCTTAGAAGTAATAGAACCATATTCACTGAAGGTAGCAGAGAAATATGGTTAATCTGAATAATTACTGTGTTACTACTAAACTAAAAGTAATTCTCAGAGGAAGGCTGATTTTATAGGCACATCTTCCTGTTCTTTGCAATAACTCTTTGCATGTTGTTTATTGGTTACATGGATAATTTATGCTCCTTTATGATATCAGGCATACATTTAAATTCACTAGTTTTTGTACATGTCAACCACTAGAGATAATCCCTGTAACAATTAGATGTTCATCATCTAATTTGATACATGTTTCCAATTTTAACTCAAAAACTTAGAACAATTTTTCTTTCATAAGTGAAAAAGTCCAAATGTATAGAGATTACCTGGTATGTGATTTATTATTAATAGCTTTTAATATATTAATGACAATTGACAGTACATTATTTGTTAACATCTATACTAGCATCCTTTTTACTTCTAGGATATATCCACATATTACATTACTTCTAGTCATCAGTTTTCCTTAGTCTATCCTTGGATGGAATGATCTTTCAGATGTTAATTTTCTTGAATGACCTTGACAATTTTCAAAACTATTCATCATGCATTTTCTAAGATGGTCTTCTACTGAAATCTGTCTGCTATTTCTTTCATGATGAGACTGAGATTATAGATTTGAAAGAGGAAAATCACAGAGTCCAATTGATATTGCTTCATGGGAAATCAAAATAATATACTATTAACAGGATTCAACATTATTGATGTAGACCTTGATTATCCAGCTAAGGCAGCATCTGTTAGATTTCTGTCTTCCTTCACACCACATATTTCATATGATACTACTAGGTAAGATAAAAAATTTACTACTCAAAATTTACTGTTAAGCAAAGGGAATAAACATTCTACTTCCTGAAGAAAAATTATATGCTTGAATTGTTAGGCATTCTTCTGAAAAGAATATTCATTTGATTCTCTTAATTTATTTAATTATTTAATTTTTATTTGCATTAATTTATACATATAATTTTTTTATTTTGGGTTGTAATCTAATGCTACTTTTTTGCTTAAATTGTAGCTTTTGTCATTGGGCACTTTTATCTGTCTCATATGTCCTGTGGCACACTACATCCTTGTTTTGCTTTAATTTTTTAACATCTTTTATCATGGTACTAGAAGATATTCCAAATTCATTTTGCTAGTTTTCTGTTTTTCTTGGCTCTAGAATTAGAAATGTCTTCTAGGGATCCTGGTTCCTTATATAGAAATTGTATTTTATTCCAAGATCTGGGATTAGATATGCTCTGAGTTTTACCACCTGCCATCTGTTCTTAATAACTGAGCCCCAATATACATATATAACAGTAATGAAATTGATATTCCCCATCTTGTGTAAAACAACAAAAAATACAAAAGAGCTTGAGTGTTTTCATGGCCCAAGGAAAGAAAAAAATTAAGTAAATGTAAGAATGAAATCATAATCATGGTCTAATAACACACAATAAAGAATGGAGGTCAATTTTAAAGATTAAGACTATGTTTAGCTGTATTCTAGATTCATCTTCTGTTTTACGAAGGGAAACATTTACAAGGTATTTGGTGTACTTATGAAATGATACCTCTGTCATTACTTAAAACTGCCTCTATATGTCATAATTCTGGCTGAAAAATGCAGCATATCCTAATACATTATTTGAGGAGAGATTTACAAGCAGATTAGTAACAATGCAAACAGAGTAGAAAAAAGTGACAAAAGATAATGCTGTACTTTGAGACTGGTGACAGCGAGGAGTAATCATCACATCTAAGTGTAATGTTCAAGAGAAATGGTTATTAAACTTAAAAAATCATAAATGTAAGAACAGTGTAACCTGAGAAGAGTATGACTTTCACAGAGCGATGATGCAATCCTGCACAAAAGTTGAAGCCAGGAGAACAAACACTTTCTTTTTGTTCCCTTTGATACTCTTTCATTGCCTTGCATGTAACTGAAAGTTACAAGAGAAAAGAGTTGATTAAATCAATGAAAGTATATTAGATTCTTTTAAGTACAGAGCACGGTAAGAAAGGTAGTGAGGACAAATTGTAACAACTTCTATTTGAAAAGAGAAATTTGAGGCTCAACTATCATGCTGGACCTTCAAATCAGCTTGTAATCAAGTAATAGAATAAAGCAGGACAGTTTTGCAGAATGGCATAGGAGCATGCAGCAATCTAATAGTCTATAGACAGCAAAGTCCCAAATAGGAAAGCAAACAGGTACTGCCAGCGATGTAGTCATGAAAAAGTGTGGGGACAAAGGTAGATTGAGACTGTATAGAACATTAGCTATTCCACAGGAGACAGGAAAAATTGAGGCTGGATAGCCTCTTGTGATCTCTTCCTGGCTGGTTCAACACACATAAATGCTTTTTCATCATAAGAGAAACACAATTGGCATAAAGAAATGTTTAAAAATTAATTTACATTGCCTGTCTGGGTGCAGTAAAATGAATTCAGTTGTATACTATTGGAAGCAATGACATTGTTTCTACCTTCTGGGAAACAAGAGCTTTAAAATGTTCATCCACTTTGACTGAAAATAACAAGTTTTATTGGATGTTCCATCATATTTATTTTTAATAAAAATATATTTTGTAAATAACATGTAAACGTCAACTGGGGGAAGGAGATATTTAATATCCTACCCCTGTGGTAGCAGGCGGATTGAGGTTACACTAATGGCATAGCAGGGCTGAATGAAAAGCTTCTGAACCTGGAGCTTCTAGCACACATAGCAGATGTGTCCACAAAGAGAATACGATGCTAGGTATGAAAGTGGATTGTAACTTCTGAAAATATTTATCAAAGACAGGATTCTTAAGAGATGTATGGGAAGTAAAGATAGTTAGCTAAGAGCATGGAATAGTTAGAAAAAATAAAAACAAAAAGTTACACATTCAAATGGACAAACGAGACGTATTTTGGAAAAAAATAAAAGCAAAACAACAGTTGTTCTTGATAGCTAACATATGGTGTGATGCAGGCTTTGGGTGAAATTTTGTGAAAGAAGGGTTCACTTAATTGGTGAGAGGCAGACACAGAGAATTTCTGTTGGGTCTATCAAGAAACACAGGAAGACTTAGCACTAAATAAACTTCACAATATATCTAAGGGGCTGGGGCTCTTTTGAGGGAAGCTCTGGTTAAAAGAAAAAAAAAGTGAGAAATAATCTGTGAAGACTAATGAAGCTAAAATTCATAGACAGAAGGATATGGGGGCTAAAATCTGCTCCATAGTTAGATGCCAAAGCATCTAAAATTAACACAATGAGTGGACCCCGGTCAGCAGTGACTATTTTCCTATCAAAAAGAGAGTGGGAGGTTGAGGTAAGTGGTTTGCCTTTGCTTACCTTTGCAGGCAACAGACTACAGCAGGAACACAGGCGTTCTGAAGCTAGAAAAGTTTGGGTGTTAAATCCCTACTGTGCAATTCCATACAAATTACTTAATGTCTCTGACTTGTCTCTTTTGTAAAAATAATGATCACAATAAATGTAAACAATGCCTTGAGTAAATCACTGGCAGGAGTTGGTTATTTTTCTGTGACACTTTACCATTCTTTACATTGTTTTCTTTCATGAGAAAACTCACTAACTCAGAAAATTGTATGTTTTGTTTGTTTACGTTTGCCTAGAAATAAAGACATTGACAATTGTATTAATCTGCTGTCAGCCACCAAACTGTAATACAGAAGCTGATGGATATGAGGGCAATTTGCCATCAACTCTTGAGTGGATTAAGAAAGAAGATGAATAGTATGTACTGCAGGACTTTGGTTCAAAGCCATACTACAATGCATTCATGAAGTAACGAGGGTGTCTGGAATCATGACTGCCAAGAAGGAGCCTGCGCATCACAGAAAAAGATCGAGATTAAACTTTCAAAGCATCTCCTACTATCTCATAGAAGACCAGATCATAGGCTAAATAGATTCTTCATTCCAGCATTAAAATAATGGTTAAAACAAAAAATTCACGCTCTGCTGCATAGTGGCAAAACTTGGTGAAATACACATTCCTTTGCACTGAAAACTATAAAATAAAAATCAGTAAAATCTGAAAACTGTGTAGTTTAGTTAATGTAAATGTACAAGTGCTGGTTTCTTATCCATAGGACATATCATGGTTACCTGTGATACTAAAATTAAGGGAAGGAGATAAAGGACATGCAGCAACTACAGGTCTCTGCAATCTTTCTATACATGCAAAGTTATTGTAAAGTTTATTTTAAAAATGATGCTCTTAATTCCCTATTATAAAGTTCTGTGAAAATTCACAATTAAAATTTTTGCCACTGGTAGTTCAATGTTTCATATTTGTGTATTCAAGCAATGTTTCATAAAAATTTAAACATTACAAATTGTATCTATACTGAACATGTGCCAATTTTTCTTATTAGGTCCCAAGATATATAAAAGTAACTATTTACCTCGTATGAAGTACTATGAATAAACTCAAGATGATTTAATAGGCAGACCAGGAAGATGCCAATACCACAGCACTTTGTTCAAGGGACTGGAACTCTATGCTTTTATCATCCAGGAGGAGTTATAGCACTGACCCCTTGTAGATAATAATGACTACCCTAGAAGCTATCACCAAAGTATTAGCAGAATTTTGATAAAATGTGATTTAGTAAGAATATTTTAGGAAGGAATGTAATATGGTTTGTCACAGAATAAAGAACATCTGAAACCTAGATTCTACACTTGAAACAAACTGAAAAGCTGAGTAATCACTTCTAAAATTTAAGAACACTGTAATTCATTCAAAGGAGAATGCTTGAAAAACATTGAAATCATCATTAAATAAAATGATATTCACTTCTCATAAAATTTTCCATGAAGTATATGTAAATAATTAAACTAATACTTTGGTATCTTGATCAGTATGATTTTTAACAGATTTACTGGCAGGATTATAAATCAGGAATTTTTCTAATAATTTCCAAATGGACAAACCATCAGATTTCCTATAGTGATAATAGATGTTTTTTTCAGGAATGTATAAAAATACCCTTTGGGCTGGGATTTAGCTCAGTAGCATAAGCGCCTGCCTTGCAAGTGCAAGTCTTGAGTTCTATCCCTGGTACCAAAAAAAGAAAAAAGGAAAAAAAAATACCATATGATCTTTGAGTTGTCGAGTATCTTATTTAATTCTTTCAGTGAAGTAGGAAAGGGTTAACAAGACTGTCTAAGAGGCTTAGTAGTTGGAAAAACACAAAAGTCAGCTAATTGATATGAAATTCAAAAAAGTTTGCATGCTCCCGGACTCTACAAGTGCCACTGTTGCATGTGTTGGTAATTGTACGCATCTACATACAGAGGAATTTTCGCTTTCCTTTGTGGAAATGTTTAGTAGAGATGGACAAAGGCAGTAGAAAGCCCTGCAGGATAAGCTGTGGAAGCGTTAACAGGCAGACAGCGCTTACATCACCTGGCTTTAAAAGGAGGACCTGGGAAGCTATGAATAAAGCTTTACCACGACAAGCAACGTGGCAAACCAACTATTTGGTAAAGTATGAATATTGAAAATGAGAAAAGTTTTAAGGCTAAATTTTGGAGAAAATAATAAAACTTCATATACAATTTAAATGTGTGTATTTAGAAGTATATTAAACGTGTGATCAAAAATTATGGTGAACATCGATTTTTAAAAAAAATCATTCTAGCAAAAGATACATACCCTTAATATGCTTCAAAACATTTCTCCGTGTTTTGAGTGTGTTTTTACAAAGGTCCTTTCTGCTTTCTAAAGTAGTTCTGGAAGACCTCTTTCAAGAGCATCTTCAGTTGCATTGTTTGGCAGCTTCGCCATCCTGAATCAGTTTAAAATTCTTTATCTGTAATGGTCATTTTGACTTCGAAGAGCCAGAAATCACATGATACCAGATCCAGTGAATAAGATGAGAGAGTACACATTTTAACACTTTTACTATCCTGCGTTTTTGTTGGATGGCACTTGGCAGCAGAATTCACCCTACTTGTTACCACATATCTTAGAGTCATTCCCAGAAGAGACTTTCCAGACCTTCCTCAGAAAATGATGAGAACAGAGTAAGTGCTTTTGAAGCAAGAGGCAGAATTCTGAGGGAGACCATTGGCAATGTGTCTTTCATTGTAATACATGTTAAAAATTTAAACATTTACCATGTATTTTGATCATATCTCATGCTTTTGTTGTTACTTGATTGTCACAATAGGAAACTTCTTCATGATACAATGTTTAAAAACCTAGAAATCATCACTAAATAAAATTTATTATATTGATATTTCAATTCTTCAGGATAACTTCCAATATTTTGATACATACCCTTCAACGGATACATACACAAACACACAGGCAAATGAATATATCTGCATGGGATCAGGTATAGGTACTGATTTTATCAGTCTTCCACATCATCTGATTACACAGACTCAGAGCTGTTGCCTTTCACGCTACATATACGAGCATTTGCATGTGTAGAATAGAAGTGTGTGTGAGCCTCATATTAGACAAAGTAACACTTCGTCTCTTTCTCTTTCTCTCACTTCTTTCCCTCTCCTTTCTCTCTCCTCCCCCAAGCTAGGTGAGTTCTAACACTGAGCTCTACCTCCAGTTTAATACTGAGATCTAAAATAAATGTAATATTGATAATTATTATAATTTTTATGTTATAGATAATAAAACCCAACAAAACAAAACAGAATAAATCCAATCAAGACAAAAATAGTGAAATTGGCACTGAACTTCAAAGTAGGATAACAGGAAAATAACACTGGTTACCGTAGTATATCTTATTATCTTTACGATAGTTGTCCATTCCGTCAGATATGGCAAAATCAAACCAAAACAAAATAGAATAAAATCAATCAAATATTGATTAAAGCAAAACAAATAATCAGAACAAAACAAAACACTGAGAACAATATTGGATTTCAAAAACAAAATAGAAGGAAATCACCCCATAATTGTTATATTGCATAATGTGATCCTGCCTATGGATGCTCAGACCGCTGGCCCCAGGACTGCAAAGTCAAACAAACAATACCAACATTCACTTGCTCTTTGTACATCAGTTGGTATCAATTCAGCTTGTCTTCCAAACCAGCAAGTTGCTTGCAGGGGTGTGGGGGATGTTGGTGATTCTCAGCCCACGCTGGAAGGCTCGCAGAAGGTGCTGTCTGGCTTTTCTCTTCCTGATCTCTGCGTGACCTGCTGTGCTTACCAGAAAGCCTGGCTCGTTGGCTTGTTGGCTGGCTCCTCCCATTCCCAGCATGGCCAATTCTGGGAGGCACTAACTTCTCTTTCTGCTTGATAGCTAAGTGATAACCCATAGCAAGTTTATTTTTATTATCCAGGAGTATCCACTATTGCTTTTGACTTCTTTGATGGATTCAGCAGAAAGATCTAATTAAGTATTATATTTTTCATGTAATGGTCATGGCTCTTCATTCTTCTTTAATGATTAAAGAGGAAGAGCAAAAGAAAAGATTCTCTAGCCTTCCTTATCTTTTGCTTACTGAAATATTTTTCCTTATAGACCAGTTACCTTGCAGAATTTTTGGCAGTTTTGGCTTGTTTCATGGCTTCCAAGTGAAGAAAATATTTTTTCTTAATTTTTTTTCTTTTGGATGATTGATAGGGTGTGTCTACTTCTTACTAAAGAATATAAGGAGTCAAGCTATAGGTCAAATTCTAATTTGTTCTTAGTTTTATCAGGGTGATAAAATGGTGTCCTCTGATTTCTCCAGGGAACTGTGTTATTTTCTCCTTTTGTTATCAATTGTTTTTGAAGATGATTTTAGGAGACTCATGGTTTTATTGATGACTCTTTCCTGAGTCAGTGATAATGATGTTAACTTTAAATGGCAATTTCAAAACATATCTCCTTTTCAGATTGTTTCTGAAATATAAACTTATTTACACTATGTTTATTTTCCCCTCTTATTTGTATTGACTCAAAGGAGTCATTTTGTGTTCTTCAAATCATTTTAAATATACTTTTTAGTTGTTGAGACAGTGAATTACTTCCATGAAACTATTTCTAAAGAATAATTTCAGTAACCATATTCTATGAAATTTAAAGAAATTACCATATTCTCCATTCTGGAAACATCCTCTTTTTCCAAATTTGTTAATTTAATAGGTGGTTTAACAATTGGAAGACCAACTTGATTTCTTACAAGCATTTCTGTAATATATATGTATATAATTATTTCAAACTTTAATATATTTTACATTTTCATAGGAATACAATTTAAATATATCTTTGCTTATCTCTGTTTATTCTCAAATATTTGCACTATGAATTTTCAGTAATATGACTATTTTTCTATTATTTCACTAACATGTATTTTAAAATACTATAATTACTCTTGATACTTATATTCACAGGCATGTGCATATGTAAGAATGTATTTTTGCTTATTATCATAAATTGTAGATGTTTATGTCAGGAGTAAAATGTGTGATAGTTACAGTTTGTCTTTAAAATGCAAACAAAGGATTTTTGGTTTTCTTTTGTTTGTTATTTCAGAGAAAATTCTGAATTTAACAAAATTTTTTCTTTGTAATGCGTATCTTTGAATTTCTTTATTTTTCTTTTGTTTGTTATTTCAGAGAAAATTCTGAATTTAACAAAATTTTTTCTTTGTAATGCGTATCTTTGAATTTCTTTATTTTTCTTTTTGTAGCACACAATTTTTTTGGTTTTGTTTTGGAACAGGAAAACAAAGCAAGAATGTGTGTAGTTGAGAAACTTTTCCCTATGGTTTTTCCAGAGGATATTATTTATTTTAGCATACACTTTATTTCCATGATAGAAATTATCTTCTTGCTATTTTTTTCATTTTTATTATTTTTTGATCATTGCCATTAGTATTGAATTTCTGTTATCTATTATTCTACTGTGTATGCTAATGTTTTGTGTTTTATTATTTTTTCCAAATGGCTTTAACACATTCACCTAATGCATTTCATCACTTGTAATATCAATTTATTTATATTGTTTTACTTTTAGTGTCATATTTCACTAATTCTCTCATGCTTTGAGCTTCATATTTTATGCTTTATGATCTTTTATTCTAAAAACAGTATTTTTAAAGAGAGATGCAAATTCTAAATAATTTAATTTTCCTGTAGTGGTAATCCATCAAGAAGCATGAATTCCTTTAATTTTTCTAGCTTCTCCTTTTGTTCTGCTAGTTCTCTCTGCCTCACAAATTCCCCATGTGCTCTGTTATATATATATCACACTTGAGTGAGGAAAAATGTATATGTGATTGTTCTAACTATAAAGTGTCGATTATCTGGGGTTTGCTCTTTTTATACCTTAACAATAATATAGTACTGCAAGAAATAATATTGTTAAAATGTACGTAACATCCAAAGTTATCTACTGATAAAATGCAATGCCTATGAAAACCCTAATGGCATTCTTATACAATGTCATAGCCAGCATTTGCAAAAAAAAAAAACAATTTAATACAGTACACACAATTTATAGAATGATTTTATAATACTCACCCAAATAGTTAAATACAAAAAGCCCAGGAAGTCTACAGATCCCAAAGAATCCAGCTGAGGGCCCAGATCCCACAGTAACACTCTGTGTGAGTCCAGCTGAAGACCTAGAGCCCCTGACAATGTCTCAGGCAAGTCTGTTTCACAGTCAGCAGCGGAAGCCAGAAAGTCTGTGCCAGTGAGATGAAGGCTATGCCAGTAAGCTGAGGGATTTGCACTGGAGGAAAGGAAAGAAAAGAAGAAAAGAAAGTTAAGGAAATAATCTTAGCTAAAATATATAATATGTATTTGCTCTAAAATTAAGCCTATCCACTATAGAATTCTAACTGGTTAAAAATTAACTGAGCTAGAAATACCTTAAAGAGCCTTACATCTCTGCAAAGCTATCAGGTAGTAACTATTCCTTTTTTGTTACTAAAAACAATCCCACAATCCTGTTTTCATGCATAAGGCTTGAGTCTCATGTTCCAGTTTGTTTTATTCCCAGACTTCCAGGTTGTCATGTTTCATTTCTCATTCCATTCATTATGTTCTGAATAAAGTATTTCAAGAACTTGTCATTCCCATATGAGTTTTTAGCAGGATTTCTGGGTTATATTTATGTCTGCATGTAGTAAATTATTATTCAGATTACATCTCTCAAATTGCAAGAAACCTGCTGACAACCCGTATTCTTTCATTTTTCAAAGTCACTGTAAGATACTGGTATTTAATTTTTGTGAGACTTTAACATTTGATCCTTTAGTGATTTGGAAGACAATGATGGAGTTCTTCTTTTATGTTCATTTTCTTCTAATCCCTTAAAACAATTTATTCATTTGTTGATTGGGAACCTGATATACAGATTCTATTTTCATTCAGAAATTTTGAGATCCATTTCAAACATTTCTTCAATGGTTGCACCAAACCCTCCCATTACTAAGTCATGGGGCTAAAGTGTTCACATAGAGATCAGCTAAGTCTCTCTCAGCCTAAGATGTTCACAGTAGCATTAATATTGATTCTTCTCATGCCAAAAATGATTCTACTGTTACCTTTATAATAATTTTTCCAGCATCTTATAACCATTGTAAGATAGACTGTCTCTCTGATGTATAATCTAATTAGAGTCCTTTTCCTCTTGAGTTTAGAGAAAGAGACTTGCTTCTCATTTATTGTGCAGAGCTACTTCATTCACTAAAGTACCCCAGCAAAATCCAAATCATTCTTTCTCCCTTCAGGTCAAAGAAGCACATTTTCTTTATCTCACTGGGACTGTTGCCCAAACTTTTCATCAAATATAATTGTTTTCATCTCCATTAACTTCATTTCATATTTCACTGTGACAACTCTAAGAAGACCAAGAATTTTTCCAATATGATTGGAGTGCTGTATGTATCTCCTGAAATAAATACCTCCCAGTTTTTCCTTCACTTGTTTATTACACAAATAATGAAAAAATTAACCAAAAAATTATAATTTCTCAAAAATATAAGCTATATTTTTATTTTAAAAATAAAAATAACAGTATAAAAGTTTCAAAACAGGTTGGTAGGAGAGTTGTAATAATGAATACACTGTGTATTGTTGTGTTTGTAGTAATTATTCAAAATATGAGAAATAGGCATGATATTTTGTCCAAAGCAAGAAAGAGAAAAAGAAAAAAATATATTTATACATAAGATAGTTAAGCTAGTTTCTCTTAGTTCATTGAAAAGAAAGGTTTACGCTGTATTTTTGTTGACTATGTTGTGTTTTAATTTCTTTAACATAAGTTTGGAATCATTGAAGATTTTGAATACTTCTCTGGCTTTGAATCCATAGTGAAATACAATTTGTAATATTAATTTGTGTCAGTCACAACAATTAAAACTCATTAAACATTTTAATTGGAAATCTATTTAGCATATATTGAACTGAATGCAATCATTTTACAAAAAATATTTTATATTTTGATATATGCTAGGGAGAGCAAGGTGTTTATAAAATAATGACATAGGAATCAGACATTTTAGATTATTTTGATTACAAGTCTTCACCAGTTATCTGGAGGAGATCATTTTGAATTCAACATCTCCCTATCTTTCTGTCTTTACAGCTACTATTACCACAAATACTGTATGTAGACCTAATGATACTAAACTCTATATTCTCAAAGCCATTAACATGATACATATTCAGGATTAGGATTGTACTCTTTTTCTTTCCCAGAGCCTGATTCTGAATTATGTGCTTAATCACCCCAGTATAATACACATCACTCTGGCACATCACTCTGGCACATCCTAAAGCAAACCGTGTCTTTGACCACATTATCTTTTGAACTGTCATCTCTTTTTGCATAACCAAAAATAGTTCAAACAGATAATAAAGTCACTTGTTTGAAAAAATAACATTTAGCATGAATGCATCCAAAACGGGTTGAATATTAACCTAGAGTTTTGTGATGTAAAATGAATCTATGATATGAAAATATTTTAAGAAATGTAATTTAATAGGAAAGATCTCAAAAAGTGGTAACAGGAAGAAAAGTCTCAAAAGAATCATCAGTAAGATATGTATGTTTGTGTATCTTTCCTTGTAATTTTTTAAGCAGTTCAGTTAAATGGATTTGACTTACATGTTTATAACCATAGAGAACTCCTGTTCAAACTATTTCCTTGAGAAAATTGTCACAATAACTGTGGCATCTTCAGTGTCAAGTGCATAAATACCAAATCTCTGAGCAGTACTTGTGTCTTACATTAAAATATTTACAAGTTACACACAAAAATGGAAACTCAAAAAAAAAAAAACTAGGAAAGAAAGACTTTCCAGTGTCAAAATCTACCTGGGGAAGGATAGAAAGAAAGATAAACAGGCTTCAATTTAGGCCATGATATTACTCCACAAATAAGGATCCAAAAATATGTTTCCTCATGCCTAAACTAAAATCTGTTTCATAACTGAGAGACATATGACCTTTTCCAAGCAACTATTTTAAGATTCATATAAAAAGAGATTATATTTCCATGTAACAGTGACTACTATAGAAGATATTTTTTGTTGTTTTCAGTGTGAACGCACTTGGGGATCTTTAAGTATATTGTTTAACTCTACTATTCAGAGTAAAACAGAAGCTAGCAACCATTAAAATTATGAGTATTTCAGGAAACAGAAAACAAAAAAAGCAACAACTGCTAAAAATTGAGTATTTTCTGTCAAATTAGATGTTAAAAGTTTAAATAATTTTTTCTATTTAATTCTTGAAAGAAATATATTTATTCTCTGTAATAGGTTTTCATAACATGAACCAATATCTAAGCTAATCAGCTTCTAAAGAGGAAAAGGATGCTTTGATCAACACTTTAGGCATCACCAGTCCATGATTGGTTGGTCCTGATGCTTTTAGGGCAGTGTCATGTCAGGACATCATTGGTGGAGCTCACAGCAGAGCAGAACTGCTTAGCTCACATCCAGGAAGTAAGAGAAGAAACAGGTGGGATCACATAGTCTATTTCAAGAGCACGTCTCCAAGTAATAGATCATGTTAATTTAAGCGAACCATCTTATCATGAAGACTTGGTAGGAATGAGAATGTAGGAGGAATTTCTGTAGCTGCAGTCTCTATCTACTTAACTGATGTTTGAGCCAAGTGTTCACATCTGTGGCCATGTCTTGCCTTTTGAGGTATCTCTGACCTCACAGGCTACTACAGGCCTCAGCCAGTGATTCATGGATGTTCACTTAATATGAATTAGCTCCCATTGCTAGGCAAGGGGCTTAGGCCCAGGACAATGTCACAGATAAACATAGAAAGCCAATTAGTTAATTTTAAATCCTACTCAGAGTCACTTGATAGTAGTCTCCAATATCTCCTCCTTTTTGTTTTTGTAATAACAGATGGATCAAGGTAAGTTGTGCTTGAATGTTGTCTAGGAGTTAGCCCATCTTGTTTCCTCTTAGACAGACTATGAATAGAATAAGGAGAATCACACAGATTACTTCAAACATACCAACATGAAGCCACAAGATAGTTGAATGGATTTGATTGATCAAAACAATCAGAAAATTTGTCCCAATCTTAAATTTACTCATCAAATTTCTGGTTTGTTGGGACATTGACAACACCTCTTTCTGAAGAGTGTTGATATCCATAGTAACATTTTGATGGATAGCTCCTTGTATATGTTTCTTTATATCTTCCCAAGGATGCATAGATTTGTTATAAGGCAAGGGAGTTATGCAGAAATGAGTGGCCTTGTAATGGTACTGTAATCCTTGTAATAGTTGTAAATACTCCTTTTGATCTCCCATCCATGACACAGAAATTTCCAGTGTGCTAAGCTGTGTCTGTTCTTCGGCATCTATATTACACTGTATTTTCCATGCTTTATCATAGTTTTTGTCCATTTATCTACAAAATGTGCCATTTCTATAGAATGTGTGATGGCCACTGAAGAAACTGCCACACTGGAAATCAGGAGAACAAGAGAAACAATTCCTGCAATAATTAAACCAAGCATTCTTTCTATGCTGTGTGTCAGATGTTTCACTAGTGTATGTAGCAAATGTGATACTGGAGAGTAGGACCATGTTTCAGTGAGATTTACAGGGGATCCAAACTCCTGGCATTGGGCTGGGGATTTAGCTCAGTGGCTAAAGCACCAGCCTGCCAAGTGTGAGATCATGAGTTCGATCCCCGGTACAAAAAAAAAAAAATCATGCCAAACTCCTGGCATGTGACCCTTTATTAATAATGTCTGTCCATAAACAGCTCCTGGCCTTACACCATGGCTCAAGGTACCACTGGAGCATTTGAAAGAATTAACTTTCCCAGATACAGTGCCATATCAAAATACATAAGAATTGTAAATGCAAATAGAATGTTGGACGTTCTTATAATGTTTTAATTTATAAATTTCTCTATCACATGATTTAATACCCCTACCAGTCCATATGCTCCCTTTTATAAAAGTAGAGCCAATTTCTATAAAGACTGTTGCATGGTTCCTGCTTGTATATCATAAGTTAAGTGAGACATGGGGGTACTAAGCCCCCAGACCAGTTTACATGTGGCACAGGTAGAGATTGTTTAGTAACATTGTCTGAATATGCCCAATTTAGAGTCTGCTATTGTATTTTTTATCCTTCCAACAAGTTCTCCTCATGGGCTCCAATCAATAAATTCACATTGTCCTATTTTTCCTTTATTTCTTTCTTGCCCCAACAAGCAGTCCTACATGCCAAACAGCCTCTACATGTACCTGTAAAAGACTAATTACAGAGCAGATAGGTAACTTTGGCTTCCAGAAATCTGTTGCATTTCCTGGAGTAGGTATAGATCCCAGGGTAATAACAGCCAATTGCTCTAAAGTGTAGCCCACCTATATTTGTGGGTGAGCAACATGACAGTGGTTTGATTGAACATAGCATCTGCAACACATAGTGGTGGAAAGACAAAATGTGAAGTGTAATTAGTAGTCTCTTTGTCTAGCATGTCAATAGAGATGACTGGACCTGGGATGGCATCTAACTTAGGACCAGTCATGTCCAGCTCATGATAAATCTCAGGTGGAGAATTTGCCCAAGTAATGGGTCTGAGTAATGGTGGATTAGGGACACAAGTCCATTACTTGACTCCTGAGACAGGTGTCATATATACAGATACTGTCAGCAGAACCATAAAGCAACCAAAAGATAATCAGGGGTTAATGGAATTTTCCTTTTGGTGACTATATCTCTAGCCTCACAAATCGTTGTTTGGATGTCATTCCACTGGATCACTTGTCCTCTCTCCTGGTCTCTCAAGGGGGCTGGAGGTCGATTTTCTGGCTGATTGGCAGGTCTCTAGGGGAGAGTCTCATCCATTGTCTCATTGCTCTGGAGGGCCCAGATTGGTGGAGCCATCATGTAGGATGGTCTCCAGCATCAGTTTTGTCTCCTGTCAGGGTTGTGTATTCCTTGAAGGCAGCCACCTCATGGATCCATCATCTGTTAAGACACAAGCATAATCTCATCCCCATATTATTAGTTGTACTGGTCCTTCCCATTCTCCTGTGCTGATATCCTTCCAAAGCACTTGCGCTCTTTAATGAACTTAAAACTGAATGGACCAGATTCCAAGTTGAGAATGTCTCAGGGGAAATGATTTGTGCTGCCTTATATGCCTTTTTAAGATTTTTTTCCAACTCTTTCTCAAATATTAATTTCTATAGTGCCTGTTTGAGGAAACCATGGATTATGTTTGCTTACCTCTTCTAACATTTTTGTTGTCTTTTTTTGGCACATGAGCCCCTGAGCATTTAAGCAGGCCTTTGAGCAGTTGTAAATACCTTTGCTCCTCCACTGAAACCTTTTGCCCCAAGGTTTACTCCAAGATAAAACGGCTTTTCTCAGCAGTAAGACTCACCCTTTTTCTTCCTTCTCTTCAGTCCAGGAATCCCCAGCAAAGTTTTCATTCTGTGAAGGCCTCCTCTCTATCCAAATCATTCCACTTCTGGTAGACTTACTCATTCAGGCTAAAATTCCTAGTAAGCATTTTAGGTCCCTGTTCCAGGTGCCAGTTATCATGTCCTGACCTAGATCTCCAATCTCCCAAATGAGTGTGCAGTGACGGCTTAAATAAAATGAGACAAGTGGTATGATTTTAGGGCTCCAGGAGGGTCAAATCCTTTTAGTTGGGTTTGAGAGTCTGAGAGCTAAGACAAAGTCTTCTCTGGACCGCCCACGTTTGTTAGGTCCAAACAAAGAGCTGGGAAACTAAGGAAAGTGCTGACAATGAGCAGGACCTTGGGAGTCATGTCAAAAACCTCTCTAAGAGGTAAATCATATCAGTTTAGGAGAACTGTCTTATCTTCATGAAGACATGGTAGGAGTGAGACCGTAGGAGTAATTCCTGCAGCTTCAGTCTCTATCTACTTAGCTGATGTTTGAGACAGGTGTCCACAGCTGTGACCGTATATTGTCCTTTGAGGTATCTCTGGCCTCACGGGCCACTACAGGCCTCAGCCAGGACCAGCGATTTATAGAGGTTCATTTACTATGAATCAGCTCCCGTCGCCAGGCAAGAGGCCGAGGCCTAGGACAGACTCTCAGATACACATAGAAAGCCAATTAGTAAATTTTAAATCCTGCTCAGAGCCACTTCACAGTGGTCTCCAACATTTTTCTATATGATTCTTCTGTCAATATGAAATTATACTAAGTAAGAGAAGTTTGTTTTATTTGATTTTTAGAACAAAAAAAGAAATATTGATGTAAAAGCATCTAAGAAAAATTTTATAGAAATCGCTGTAAAATTCACTGTGCAGAATTATTCGTTCTTACTTTGTCCCTAAAAACAAGTCTGTGTGTATTTATTTTCAATCTATCAAGAAAGATTATCATCACTTGCAAACAGAGTTATGGAGTTTTAAACTAACAGCATCAGTCCATTTTAGACTAATAGACTAATCGTTTTTAAACTGAAGTGCTGTACTAAATGAAATCCTAAAAACTGTAATATATTTTATACTGTATAAAAAATGATTCCTGTGAAATTCCTGCTGAGACTGGCCTTACATCAGTGTACCATGTGATGTATAAAGAGGATTCAATTACCATAAGTAGGTTTATGAAGAAATTCTTCACTGACCAAGCTGATTTCCCAGCATTTCACTTTCAGTATGATAACCTGATCTATCACTGCAACTCTCCAACCTTCCATCCACAACTTACCCTCATATACATGGATAACTGCCCTCTCTGTCCCATTTGTCCTATTAGCTTGTTTTGTTCCTTTTCATTTCCATATAGGTAAATGCAACCCAGCAAGAAAAATTTCCTTCAGGATAAGTTTCTGAGTAAGAATAAATGTTTGACATTATTGATCATCCTATAATAGTATTTTAATTCTTGTTTTTCTGTGATTCATAATCTCTATCTTTTAAGTCATTGGCACTTTTATACATTACTTGTATATTTTTATAGTGTTATGTGTTACTCCTTTAAATATAAATTTATCATACTCATAGGTACTATGTTTAAATTATTTTGTTAAATTATTTATGCTTAAATTATTTTGAATCTTGCTGTTACTACAGAACAAATCCTGAAAAATATGGCAAAAATCCATACATTGAATAGGCCTTTTACATTTAATTGTCAAAAATAGCAGTGACAAACCACAAGGCACTTTTCATTATCAAGTTTGAGGATGTCATTCTATAAAGATCAAAGTTTCTGGACAAATTGTTACTTGCTGTACCTTTGATAACTACCCATTTGCTACTGAGACCAGGATTTTGGAGGACTGGGTGGAAAAAAGATAGGATATTATTAATATTTGCTGGCTAGAATTCCTTCGGTAATAACCTATTAAAAACACTAAGATTTTACTCCAAGCTGTTCGTATGAAAAATCAGAAGAAAATGCAGCATTTTAAAGAAGTGATATCTGTTTAGAGTCAGCCTGGATGTTTGAAAGCCAAATTGGTATGGCCCTTGTACATTAGAAAAGTCAGCTAACTGTACCCAAACTGCCATTAGAACTACACAAAAAGATGCACAATTAGAGAGCACAACGGTAATGAAATATTATCATCATAGGTATAGCCAAAGCGAGCAGCCCAGAGTGCAGCCAAACACCCTAGGCTCTGTCTAAACACTTTGATTCACGTACTAACAAAGATAACATTTATACCCTCAGGAAAGCTAGTGGGATTAGAATCAGACGAGTTGGATCTCACTATAATGATACCCTCTCATTTCTGATGGAAGTGGTTTCACTGCAGGCTGAATAATAGGCCGAACCCTCTTCAACACATTATAATGGCCTTATGAGGCATTTTAGATTTAAAAGCCTTAACTATGCTACTTCTTTAGGGTTGATTAGCAGGTTTTGGAACTTAAAAAATGCAAAATACCTACACCCAAGTTATAGGAAATATTTAAAGAAAATCTGAACAAACAAAGGCTAGGGTCTTTACACCTATCAACTCAAAATATCAACCCTACTTTAAAGAAAATAAGATTTTTCTGAGCCAATGTAAACCAGAGAGTAATGTAAACCAGAGAGTACTGATTAAAGTTGCCCTGATTGAGTGCTCTGAAGAAAAATAAATTGTAACAATCAGATCAACAGAAAATAAAATTAATTGAAATTAATATCTTCACTGAATACATTGGTAGGATGTCATGTAGGTAGATTGAGGCATAGTATGTAAAATATGACAACTGGAGTGATGTGATATAATATCTTACTAAGAAAATTGGAAAAGCAAGGGGTCTATTTAAGCTCTGGATGGCTCAACATGTCAAACATACATCCCAAAATGTTTATGCAATAGTCATGAGAGTGTTGTCACACAAAACTGTAAGTATTTGTAACACATAGGGAGTTAAATCACCCTTATCTCATAAACATTCCCATGCTTGACTGTACATGTACCTCCTTTTGGGTAAAATGTCTCCATCTAATACTTGTTTCTGCTAGTATAATGTCTACAAAAGTGCTGAATTTCACAAAAACACTAAATTTAAATGGTAAACTAATGTGCATCTAGAACAAAAGTCTTCCCTGAGGTCAGCAAAGAGAAAGGGATTAAGGAGGTATTCCCTGGTAGTAGAACTCAGTCAGACAAAGTAGCTGCCAAACTCACAAATGAGTATTCAACAAACTATGGTGGAACAAGAAAAATATCTATCATCCAGATGTCCTAGCATCAAATATATGGAGTTAGTTCTCTTTTTCTATGGAAGAGAAATATCCCAATTATAAGAGGAAGATGTTTTATGTTAGAATAATATTTAAGTTTAATTGACATATGCATTGGGAGAGCAAACTTAGTTGTACACATTGTTAAAAATATTTTCTTACAAATGTGAATCTGATTTATTTCATTTATGAGGATAGT
The DNA here is from genome assembly GCA_004027455.1 of Hydrochoerus hydrochaeris. Classification (NCBI taxonomy): domain Eukaryota; kingdom Metazoa; phylum Chordata; class Mammalia; order Rodentia; family Hydrochaeridae; genus Hydrochoerus; species Hydrochoerus hydrochaeris. The sequence continues at coordinate 19,988 of PVLA01008897.1, forward strand.
CTCAAGTTGCCTCCATTTACCTATAAAAGCCTCAAAATCATCCTTTTTATAGCTGAGTAATATTACATTGTATAAAAATACCACACCTTTTCATACATTCTGCAGTTGATGGGCATTTGGGTTGTTGCTAAGATTTAGCTATTACAAATTATGCTGCTATAAACATGGGTGCACATATGTCGCTGTGACATGGAATTTTCAATTTTTCTGGGAAAATACCCAAGAGGAGAATAGATGAATTAAATGGATCTCCCAATCCTAGTTTTTTGAGCAATCTCCATACTGATTTCCATAGTGGCTGTACCAGTCTACACTCCCAAAAACAGTGGAGCTGAGTTTCTTTTCCCCCACAGCCTCACCAGCATTTATCAGTTGATTTCTTGATGGCAGCCCTTCTTTCCAGAGTGAGATGAAATCTCAATGCTGTTTTAATTTGCATTTCTCAAATGACCAGAGAAGGTGATTGTATTGTCTCTCTAGTATAAGAAACAGTAATAAAAAACTGAAAGAATAAGATCCAAAATGTATAATAGATATTGTAATAATGAAAGGGAGAGAAAGTGCTCTAAAGGATATAACTGGATGTATGTTTAAGTGTTCACAAAAGATAACCATATTACTAAGTTTTTGTTAGTTCATCCAACAGAATAGTTTGTACTGTCATTGTTTGATTTTCCTCTTTTTATGCTTTGATTTTGTAACTGGAACAACTACTTCTAAGATAACAATATGTAATTTATCAACTAGTGATTCCTTACTGTTTTTTTTTAAATTCTGCATTATTTCTACTCTTTTTTCTGTTTTGCTCTTTTTTCTCTAAAACTTTGCTTTCTACCATTTAAATTATCTCACTTCTTCCTTTTATTGATAACAAAACAGTCTTTCATCTAGTGATGTTACCAGCAACAGGAACTGAGTTTGCCACTACAAATGTATGCTAGTAAGCAGTTTATGTAATGGAATAAGTTCAGTAAAAAGGGATACCACACCAAGAGTCTTGTGATGTCATGTCACTGCACAGCATGTCTTCCATCACGTAAAGCAAAGGCAAAGCTCTGACTTCAGGCTTGGATGACTTCTTCTCTATTAACATGTCCGTTTCATGCGACATCATTTTCTTCATTTTCTTTTTTTTTTCATTTTTTTTTATTTCCTGGCAAGCTAAGGACACCACTGGAGCCAACTGTGATAGTTTTCTTAGGTTTATAAATTTCAGGTCAGAATTCAGAGTTGCCAGGATGTCTGGAAATTGGGGAAGAGAAGAAAAAGAAAATAAAAGAACTAGGTAGATACATGAGTGTAAGTTTTCCATCAGAAAATTAAGTAGCATCTGGCAAATTTAAAATTTATGTAGAGATTTATTGATAAATGCTAGGAAGAATCACCTTGAAGTCCAAATTTCACCTAACTTGCAGAACAAGATAAACTGTGGGTTTCATCTTACATGCATATTAGTCACAATTCACAAATAAGAACAGTAAAGCTGAAGAATGCAGCCTAAGAGAATACTGTAATAGGCCTAAGGAAGACTAAATCTAGTATTAAATATATAGGAACAAGCATTAAAACTTTTCAGTAAAAATGAGTGGAATTCACAACTAATATTATATAAAAAGCTATATTTAAGAATACTGTTATTCAAGATAAATAATATCAATGGGTTACTTAAATAACCTAGGCTTTGGATTTAGCAGAACAGAATTTTAAGGTATCTATAGTAAATATGTAAAATAATATAAATGTTTATATGAATGCAGTGGGAAATTGCAAGAAAAAATTTTAATTCTAAGACCAAAAAGTGCAATACATGAAATAACTGGGCTAGCTTACCAACATCTTAGGTTTTTGAAAGAAGAAGTAAGTAAATCTAAAAGAATAAAAATATTTAAAATGAAGAAAAAAGTGTCAGTGACTTTTCAAAAAATAAGAGAGGGAGAGCAGGGTAGAAAATGTGCATGTATATGTAGCATTCCCATTTTTCCAGTTTCCAAAACAGCTAAAAAAATTCAAAGGTCCATGATGCTTTGTGAACTCTTAACCTTTTTTTTTCAGAAAATAATATAAGTAAGAGAGCAATGGAATAACAATTTAAAGATGTTGAGAGAGGAAAAAAATAATATAGCAAGCTTAGAATTTTATATCCAGCACTACCAAAAGTATTCCTACTATAATGATAACATAAGTACATTTGAGTACTTAAAGAAACTGAATTTGTCACTAGCAAATTTACTTAACAAGGCATGTTAAGTGAAGATTTTTAATGAGGAAAACTTATGTCAGTTGGAAATATAGCTCTACAAGAAAGAATTAAGAATATTGGAAATGTGAGTAATACAAAGGGTTAATATTCTCTGAAGGTCCTTAAAGGTTCATTGGAGGAGAGGTAGATATACTAATATGATGTTTTTGTATTATACATGAAACAAAATAATAAGATAGATTGGCGCATTTAATTAAATATTTCAATCGCTTGAACAACTACTGAATAAAGAATGTTAATCAGCTTTCAGTTAGACTAGCAAAGTTATTAAGGCTTTGGACCAATACTTAAGAAAACAAAACCAAACAAAGCAAAACAATGAAACAAAATTTCTATTGTGGTGCACAGTGGCAGAGTTTCCGGTCCATGATGGTTTGGAAACACTGTCTTGTGTTCTATGATTAGGCAGAACATCATGGCAGATCAAGTGGTGGAACAAATCAGCTTCCATCACATCCAGGAGAAGAGAGAAGAATCCGGAGCTCTTCATCCTCTTCAAGGGCGGGTGATCAACGCCCTTAAGGCTTATGACTAGAACCACCCTTTAAAGTTTTCTCCTCTCCAGATAGTGCCACCTGGGAACCAAGTCTTTAACACCTGGGTCTTTAAAGAATATTCAAGATCTACCTTATAGAACATGTTACAGCTACAATTAAAAATGTAAAAGATAAATGTAATGCCAACAAATAATTAGAACAAAATCAGGCACATTGAGAAAATAAAAGACAAGAGACACCTCAAAAGATAGAGGACATAGATTTAAACCCAATTGAATCATCAATTATATTAAATACAAAATTATCAAAAAGTTCATTTAAAAGGTAATGATTGGCAAAGCAAATCTTATATATGTGGTGTCTCCAGGCCATGCACTTTAATCATACAAGGTCATGAAAACAACATATGCAATGTTCTCTGAAAAAGGAGCATTTAACAGTAGTAAAATTATTTCAGAAAAATATTTAAACAGTTAAAATAGGATGGATCTAATTCAAATTGCATGCAGTAAAAATATAAAGATGAGGCAAAATAATGAGGAAACTCCAGTTGAGATTTGAGCACAATCTCACAGTAATTGAAAGTAAGAAAAAAACACTTTTAAAAGATAGAAGAATTTTTTAAAATTCTGTTTTGGAACTAGAATTAATTTGTAATTATAGAACTCTTTATCAATTACAGCCTAGTGATAGTCTTTACAAGTAAAAGTGGAGCATTCATCAAGCTGGTCTATATTCTGGATCATGAGACAAATCTTAAATTTAAGTTTTGAATATTAAATCATATAGATTACATTTTATCATCACCATGAAATTAAATTGGAAAACAACAGCAGTTAGCATATACCAACACTTTTGTTTAGATTAAGCAACACACATATAACCAATCATTACAATCTACTGTATTAAACACATAAAGTAAAAATCATATAATCTTCATAAGTGTGTAAAAATAATTAAAGTTTGATTAATTTTATAATTAAAACACAAAACAGACAACAACAGATTCTCAGAAATCTGGTTAGAGGGGAATCTCTTCAGTTCAGTAGGTGATACACAAGCAAATCTGCATCTAGTATCCCATTGAGTAAGATGTTGGATAATCCCCTCCCTAAGATCAGGTAAAAGGCAAGGACTTTTTGTTCATTCCACTCTTTTCAACACTATACCAGAGATCTAACCTGGAACAACAAAACATAACAAGAGGGAAATAAGACACAAAATATTGAAAAGGAGAAAGTAAAATTATCTCTGTTCATGTTCTGTACACAGAAAACACTAGAAATGAAAATAACTATTAAAAAATACTAGAATAAGTTTTAAGATAAAATTTCAGTGTAGATAAGTTAGGAGTATTTTGAATACTAGCAAATTATCTGTAAAATGAAAACTGAAAACATCACATTAACTTGTCACTTCTGGTCAATATGGAGAGTCCATGGAAGTTATCACTTTCTTCATCACAACAAAAAAATGTTAAACATACTAAAAATCAATGCAGAGAGCTATAGTTTTCCAGTAATAAAAGCCCAGGACCCAAAGCTCATAGATGAAGCCAGAATCTATAGGAATGTTTTAAACTATAACTGATAAATTGCCAGTGCTGGGTGTGAAGTAGCTAGAATTTTCAAAGCTAAAAAAATACACAATTTTCTGTCAATTAAAACATAATTTTCAAAAGACGATTCAGCAATATTCACAAAGCACTTAAAAAGCAAAAATGAGATATAATATTTAGTAGTTGCTGTAGGTGCTAAATGATATTATTCATCAAAAAAATATAAGAAAAAATCAGAACAGGATATTGCTTGATATCTTATAAAGTGACAAAATTTTTAAAATTCATTACATTCTAGTACTGATGGTAGTGTAAATACTCCCTTTTCATAAAAATTGTGAAATAATAAAATTTATCTGGAATTATTTCTCAGACATATATATAAAGCATGAATGAATCAATAGAAATTGTTATGTAGAATGAAAGAAGTCAGACACCAAATGCACACATGCAGTGTGAATCCATTTTTAAGAAATGCAAGAAGAGGCAAAAGTAATCTGAGATGATAAAAATCAGAACAACAATTGCTTCAGCTACAGGGGGATTGGTTTTAATGGAGTGTGAATGAACATTCTGAAGTGATGGAAATTTTGCACATCTTAATTGTAGTGTTGTTTGCATGAGTGTATTCAGTTTTCAGAGCTCATAGAACTCTCATAGCCTATAAAATGACTGCAAAAAAGAATTCCAGAACAAAACAATCAGTATCATTTCAGATAAGAATGTTGCATTCATTGTACACACACTTATACATTCTAACATTATGTGTTTCATTCGTTCATCTAACATTATGTGTTTGTGTCATTTGTGTCTAAATGCAGAGTATATTTAGAACTGACACACATTAAAATTCTTTTGTGCAAATAGAATTTAAATTTAGCATTGCAATACATCAGTGTGAGGCTATCTTACCCTACACATCTCATTCATTTATTCACAGTGAACATTTTTAACATGGTATAATATACAGTAGATACAGTGGATACAGTAGACAAAATCCAGAATTTATATTGTTCAGAGGATTACAATCTATTAGGATCCAGATTCTGTAGAAATTTGTAAGTAACCTAAAATTAACTATCATAATCTTCATAAGGCCTGAAAAGTACCCATCAGTTTTAGCAATGTGAACCAATATTCCTGTAACAACATTATGAGTTCATTATTAAAAATCTGACAATTTAAGGGATATGAAGTTGACCTACTCAGCTGGACATAATGGTGCATGGCCAAAATCGCAGCACTTGAGAGACTGAGGCAAGAAGAATGCTGTGAGTTCAAAGCTAGCTTGGGCTACACAACTCTAAGTCAGTCTGGACTGCATAGCAGGATCCTGCAAAAAAAAAAAAAAAAAAAAAAAAAAAAAAAAAAAAAAAAAAAAAAAAAAAAAAAAAAAAAAAAAAAAAAAAAAAAAAAAAAAAAAAAAAAAAAAAAAAAAACCATGAAGTTGATATAGTAAGTAGAACCTCCTTTTAAGTATTTTGGATCCACAGTCGAAAGGTATAAGAACACATTTAAATTGAAACAGATCTGAGGTCAAAAAAGCAGGCTTACTCTTAAGATGAGAGTTAAACATAGTTAGAAACTGAAAAGAAAAACAATTAGAGAGAAATTAAATATTTAATGACTAAAGGCATTTTTATCAGGCAAAATATAAAAGGGTAGAAAGTTATGAGACCATAATCACAATTAGAAGAACTATCCTTATGAAAATACTGAATGTTTCAATCAGTATCATTTCAGATAAGAATGCTGTATTTTTGTGAGTGATAGAAAATGCCTGTCTTTCTAATAAACATGGTTTTCAATAACTGAAGAAGTGTTGACTAAACCAAAGAAATGTAGAATAGTCATTAGATAACTGTGAGGTTATAGAATTGGAGTATCGTTTTCTGTGTTGATGTAATTTTCACCAGCTCGGCTCACTATTCATCATATACTGATAGTTAGATTGGTTCAAGGTTTGTGTTTCATCAAGCATGAATAAAAGAGAGCAGAATAATAGTAAGAGAATTATTAAAATGACACCAAGAAGACAAAGGCATGGAAACAAAGGCAAGAGGTGGCTGCAAGTTACAAGAATACAGTTTCACTAATACGATAAATAAAACCCAAGGAAAAAGAATCCTTTTTATTGTCTGTGGAATTAACCCAAAATCGTAAGTTTTCTCCCAACAGTCTTTATCTGTCAGCAAATTAACATAATAAAATTGGAAAGTAAACAGATGGTCCCTGGAGCTGCCTATTCGTTTTCTAAAGCAGATGATAGTTTCCTAAAGGACAAACGTTAAGTTGCAAATAACGGCAATGTTTGGGCTCCTTAGGTTTAGCAAACACTGATGTGTCTGTTACCCGCAGTAAAGTACGTCGAGTTGCTAAAGTAAGACGTGGGTTGTGAATCATTTTCCTGCCATATGGGATTCTCTAAATTTAGGTAAATTCAAAGTTGTTTTTTCTTTTCTTTTTCTTTTTTTTTTTAACTTTCGTGTGTTTGGCAGAACTGATGTACAGAAAACACTCAGAACCAAATCTCAGTTTTTCAAAAGTGACACTGTGAAAGACGTCTGTTTATCACAGGCATGAAAGTATAAGAAATTGCTTAACAACAACAACAACAACAAAAAAAAAAAAACTGTACCAAGAATTGTGAGCGAAGTGGTTGAGGAAGTTGTTCCAACCAAAAATATGTGAAGGTTTCACAAGCTAAAAGAAGACAAGGAAAAAGTACGGTTGTTTTCACCAGGTAAGCATTTCTTTTGCTGTCCTTACCATCATCTGGCACAATAGAAAGTTACAGCTTACACGTTTCTTTTCTAATTTCATTTCCCTGCTTCTCTAATCTGGGCTACGCAGTGTACATCCTGATGTAGATCGGACTGTTAATCAGCGGGGCAGACTGAGCACTTGTCTTACCATTCTGAATAATTCAAACTCCCAAAGTGATTTTTCTTCAATTATTATTCTGCCTCGAAGAGACAGATTGATGTTTTTATCCCATGATCATATAATAACTTAATTGCAAAGTCACATAAAGACCAAACTAAGGAACATTTTAGATAGGCATGTATAGTAATAAGGGCTCTGATATTTACATCTCAGTATGTAAAATTTTTTAAATGATTGATAAAATACTGAATAGAAATAATCATAAATCACTCACATATCCGTATTAACATTCATCTCATTTTTATAGCACCTCTGAAGAGACATATCACAACACTGCTTTTAAAGACAGTATTTACAGAAAATACGTCTTATCTATAGATCATGTAGACTCAGATACAAATTGTAAAAGATGTACAAATTTAGAAATAGAGAAAATTATGAATTCTAGAAAATCATGGGCTATATAATGTTTTCTTTATTCATAGCCTATTCTCTGCCTCAAAGAATCACTGCAGTTCATGAGGAGAACATACACAAGGGTATACACCTGTATTTCTAGAACTTTGGGAGGCTGAGGAAGGAGGATCACAAGTTCTGGCCTATCCTGAGCAACTTAGGAAGGTTGCAAGATCCTTTCTCAAAACATACATGCAACAAGATTATTGAAAAATATAAATTCAAATAAGAAATACAAATTATTTAAATATACATAAGACTGAAGCATATGCAAGTCATAAATCTTCCATGAGTTTCCTAACAATTGTAAGTAAAAGCCTAATTAGTACGTATAGGTATTGGGGAGCAGAAAACAAAAACTATTCTGTACAGAAAATAAAATTTGGTTTATAGAAATTAAATTTGAAGTAAAATTTCACATATGGAGATTTGTAATGGGGAAGTCACATTAAACACATCATTAATAGTATTTCTCTAATAAGTGGAGTAATAGGCTTTATATTTCCATGTTTGCAACAACCTCAGATTAAAGTCTGGTAAATAATATAAAATACAACTTACTAGAGGCATTTATACAAAAATCAATGAACTATGATTAAAGCACATAACCTTCAAATGCTCTATAATTACAAAATGATACAATTAAATCTGTGGATATATGTTTATTAACTTACTGTAAACAAGTATATATCAGTTATATATCTATATATAATTATATTATTCAATTATATACCATTTTATAATCATTATTCATGAAATCATGTCTTAAATATTCTCTCTCACAAATCTAATGCTTTACTTATGTTTCCATCTTTAGCAATCTTTTCTTCTCGATTTTAACTTTGAAAATCAGATCAAATTCCATTTCCTCTTTAATTTTCCCTGTGAATCAGTATCTTCTTTCTCTTTTATCTCAAAATGCATTTTTCCTCTTTGATAGAATTCTTCACACAGCAATAGTTGGAATTCAACTTTATTTTTTATCAAAATCTGAACTTTTTAAAACACATGCAGTTTCTGTTGGTGGGAGGGTAGACTGGTGCAACCACAGTGGAGGTCAGTCTGGAGATTCCTCAAAAAGCTGGGATTGGAAGTCCAATTTGACCCAGGTATTCCACTTCTAGGTATATTCCCAGACGAACTGAAAACATCACATCACAGTGATATATGTGCATCTATGTTTACAGCAGCACAATTTGTAATAGCCAGATCTTGGAAACAACCCAAATGCCCATCAACTGAGGAATGGATAAAAAGTTGTATTTTTATACAATGGAGTACTACTCAGCTATAAAGAATGATCATATTGACATATTTATAAATAAATGGATGCAACTTGAGATCATACTCATAAGGGAAATAAACTCACATGTATAAATACAGTATAGTCTCCCTAGTGTAAGAAATGGTAAGTGTACATAAGATTTGATGATAATCATGGTTCCCCATTATATTGCTTTGAAGCCTTATAATGTTTTCATTCATTGGTTGGAATGGTTTTATTTTGTTTCATTTGATTTTATTATGTGTGATGGTATGTACAGCTATTTTGAAGAAAGCAAGACATTATGGCAGCCATTGCTGATTTAATATCATCTTGCTCTAAAGTCCTACCATGCTTTTGTTCTTCTATTACCATTGGTTCTATCACATTGTGTCTTATTGGATTTTAATATGTATGATAGTATGAACAATTTTTTATGGAAAATGAGATATTATAGTAGCCATTGTTCATTTTCTGTTATTTTTTTCAGAATGCCCTGTAAATTTCATTCTCTTGAATGGTTTTATACTATTTTGTTTGTTTGATATTATTGTGTGTGAAGCTATGCTCAACTATTTCAAAGGAAGAGACGTTATGGTAGCTACTGTTAATATCCAGTTGTCTTGTTTTGAAGTGCTGTGTTGCTTACATTGTTCTGTTCTGATCTGCTTTGCTCATTCCTCTTTTTAATTCTCTGTAATATAAAATTTAAAATTTTTAAAAAAGACATGCAGTTTGCTTTATGCATTATTTTATTAACATTTAAAAGCATTTTACATAAATATTTCCTGAGTTAAAGAAATCTAGGAAAAAGTGTTTTTGATATAGTAAGAAAGTGTCAAGCTGGAATCCACATTTTCAATGTGTCTTGATAATTCCCTCTAACCATTTGAAAAATAATATTTTCTATGCATTTTTCTGGGTTGTAGAACTGTAACACTATTTATGCTTATGTCCCTATAGTAAAAGAGACTGGTGCAGACAAGAAGCATTCTATGAATGTTATCTTTTTAGTCTTCTAATGATAAGTTATACATCATTTTATAACTCATATAATAAAAATATTTATCCTTGGCTTCATAAATATTAAACCCATATACTATCTGTTGTAGTCAGGGTTTGCAAGTGAATAGATTTAATATATGACATGTAATTCACAGGATTATTTCACAATAGTCAACCAAAAAGTCAAATGCAAAAGAGTGCAAGAGATCTGTGCATGCACATGAGACCCAAAGAATCCAACTGAGGCCTGGATCCCATGGCAGTGTCCTACACAAGCCTGGCAGAACACCTAGAGCCCATGGCAATATCCTCCATGAATCCACCTGGGGTTCTAGAGCCCATGACAATGTCTCATGCAAGTCTGTATCAAGCATCTGCCCTAGGAAGGTCCTAAGATCAGTGGTGGAAGCCAGAAATTCTGCACCAACAGACTGAAGGATCTGCACTGGAGCCAGGAAGCAATGCCCAGAGCTCTCCAAAAATAACCACAGCCATGCTCAGTTACAGCGAGGACCTGAGCTCCTCCAGTGATGAAAGCTGAATTCATAACAAGAAGACCCATGAGACAGTACTCTCCAAAAGAATCAACAGCACACAGGTTCTCTTTTTACACTTTTGTTAACAATCCTCAGGTGGGCCTTCCACACCCAAAACCATAATGATTCAGTTGAACTAGATGTTGCATGTTTACAATTATCCACCACATTATCTGATTATTATTTGTATTTCTTATGAAAGAAAGTACTCCTCGTGTTTGCTAGCATCTGGAAAACTATAGGCCATGTCATACCCAACCATATTCCTCCTGATCTTTGTTTCTTTGCTGCTGATAATGACTGTTACTTAAGTTAAGAAGCCTAACTGACAGATATGTTGGGCTAATTATCCACAGGTAGGTGACAGTGAAAACAACTGGTGCTAGGCATCACTATGGTATAAATAAAAGCCTTAGCACTTCATAAAAATAAAGACATTTAAAACCATATTAATGAATACCTACTTTTGTATATTTTTGACCTGAGGATATATCTACAGTTCTTTCCAATGCCAGTTCACATTTAAAAAATAAAACATTTCAAATTAATTTGAATTACAGAATTTATTATTCTTACAAAATAACCTGAGACAGCATAAAACAAGTTATGGTTTGCTTCTAAAAACATGATTCAAATAAATTAATCATAATCATAGCTTAATTTTATAAAAAAATTTCTATGATATAGATATGCAACCTTACAAATCCACACATTCTAGCAATCAATGTACGCCACTGTTTCCTTGTTCAGGAGATGAACTTCCTCTGCTATCTTCTTAAGAGTGTTGGCAGCCACTCCTATAAGAGAGTAGAGTAAGAAAACAAACAAGTTTTATTTAGTGAATTTTGCCTGAGCACGGAATCACAAGAAAAGAATTGGCTTGGCACAGATACTTACATATTAGGTTCAGCCAAAGGTAGTATCATTGGAAAATCAATGGAAATACACGGCAAGACTAAGTGAAGCTGAGTTATTTTTAAAAGATAGGTTTATGTAGATTTTATTGGCTTCAACTTCCCACCTCTGGGGGTGAAAGTGTTTCCTCTGCCCCTGCGACTCGGGGTGCAACTTTCACATTGGCCTTTCATCTCCTGCATGCCAGGAAAAAGGCTAAGGCCAAGTTCCCTTTCTGCACTTGGCTATTTTTCAAGTGGCTTTAGTTCAAAATTATCAACATGTCAGTGACATATTGGCATGGCCTGTCCTGCACTCCCTCAATCTACACAGTGCTTACAAACGGCACAGCAGCATGCACATAGATCAGAGAGAGAGAAAAGCTGAGACCCACTTGCAGCACCTATATTTAGCTTTACGACATCCCTTCTTGCATAGAACAGAAATCCATATACGTTATAGGAGTTGCTGTCAAAAAAATCAGTGGACAACTTACAATTCCTAGGTGAAAAGAGATTTACTTTGGTGATATTTCCTCTTGTCTCTTTTCTATGTGAGATACTGTTATTTTGTTTATTTGAAATGTGTTATACTGACCATGGTGACATCGCATTCTTAGATCAGTGCTTTTCAACCTCTTCTGTTGAAAATATTGAAAAAATATTTCAGGAGGAAAATAACTCAGAAATGAAGATAATAACTGTCTGAAGTTTGTAATTTATTCTTTTTCTGGATGATATCATTATAGCTTGTCCTTCTGAGACAAGATGTGTATGTATGTTTTTAGAAACTGGCATAGAAAACTGATTTAACTCTGCCAATTAACATGATGTGGTCAAAAAGACCCAAAAATTTTCCCTGGAAAGCTTGCTCCATTAAAAGCAAAATCATCAAAGATAAAGTAAGGTAGCTGCTCTTAAAATATTGTTGATTTCTGTATAAATTTACACAACCCTAAGTCTTTATCTATTGTAGTTCGCACAAGTGTCACCAATGCCCCATGCATTAAAAACTTGGTTCCCAGAGTGGCATTATTGGAAAATAATGGAACCTTTAGGAAGTAGGAACCTGTGGAAGGTAGAGTGGTGACTGGGAGAACAAATATTAGAAAGTACTCCTGAGGCCCAGGGGCAGCTGACTGGACGATTCTACTCCACAGTACTGACTTCTGCACCCAGCTGTTACAGGAAGGGGCCCTCGTGAACTAAACTGCTATTTACCTTTTCACACTATTTGAAACAATTCTAAGAATAACTGAGTTAAGATGTAGACAGGAAACTAGGCTCTACAGATAAACACTGGTCTGCCAAGTTTGGTGTCGTCCAAACAGTCCAATTTCTGTTTGCTCACAATGTCCCCTTGAGTTAACAAGATTTGAGAACACAAAAAGGACTTTTCAAGAACACAGTGCTTGACAGTCCTACTTTTGTGGGTGAGTTTTTGGGGGTTTTTTGTTTTTGTTTTTGTTTTTGGTCTTTTTACCAAGAACAGTGCAGGGATATAGACGCTTAAAGTATTGACTTAATTTTATGTGGTTATGATTTTGAGGACAGATGCGAGAGCTTTCACGCTAAGCAACACAGCCCTAGCCCTTTTCACAACTTTTGTATTTGGGGGCAGGATTTTTCCATATTACTAAGTTGCTGAGATGGGGCTGTGACGTGATGTACTCTTTCCTCTAACTCGCAGAGTGCTGGGAAGCCAACATCCTAGTTAGGGTTATGAACCCTAAGTCTTAAGAAATGATTCGTAATGGAGATTTGAAAAGTTCTATAATGAAGATTTGAAAAGTTCTAAGCCATGCTGTTTTCTCTCTCTTTAGTCCCTGATTTTCAGCTCTTTAAGACACTTACATAAAGTTCATCAACCTCAAAACCCATGACCCGTGACCCAGGAATTCATTACATTCATCTGTGTGAACTTTTCATTCTGACAGTGAACAATGACACAATGTGTTTGGTCCTTTCCTGGCCAAGAAGTCTCTGTCTTTTACTAACAATCTCACATCAGAGTTTTCTTCAGAGATAAAATTCTTGTAGTAATTCCTTTTATTTCCTTCTACTGATCCAATTCAAATATCCACCACATTTCACCTGAACGTTTGAAATCATCTTTTTAACTGGCCTCCTCCTACCCATGCCTTCTTTTACTGTCCTTCTGTCATTCTATCACTTATTTTCATGAAAAAAATGAATCCACCTTCTATGTTTTAAGAACTTGACAAATCCCAATAGGCCAAAGTGCACAGTCCAAACTCCTAGTCCACATGGAGAAAGATAAACTAACACTGTCCTCCCGCGTAACACATTCTAGCTGCACAGTACTTACTCTGCTCAAACATGCTGTCAGATTCTTGTCTCTGTCTTTACTCATGTTATCCCTTCTTTCCAGTGAGCCCTAGCCCAGCCGTTCCACCACATCACCATTCAGACTTGTGGACCGAAAAGCCCTAGAGGTCTATTCTGTTTCTGTTACGATGCCTCCAGGAGAACTGTAGACAGCGGGGGAAGCGCATGTGAAAGTCGAGCAGCATAGCAACATAAACATGCCTAAAAATCATCTTTCCAAAAAATAATTCATTCCCTGTTTGTCATTCATTCATTCAGCTAGGCATACATGAAGAAGAGTCTTTATGTGACATTTCTAGCCAAGAATTTTAGGAAAACAGTTATAAACATTTTTAAAGAAACAAGTACCATATGCATATATATGCAGCGTGACTTTGGGCTGGACAGGGCCACGGGCCACATCTTACTCGGTCGGTTGCAGTTTGTGGATCTAAGGACAGCAAGTAGGTGTGTTCTCAGATTAAGCAAAGCAGAATCATCTGAGTGCTCTGCCAATCACCAAAGCATTCCATGTGCACAACGGTGGCATGGAAATCAGGAAAACCAGATGACTGGTCAAAGTAAGTTTGCTCTAAAAGGACACACGAACACTAGCCAGAGACTATGTTCTGCTTCAGATAGAATTTCATTAGTTTTTGCAGCGGGTACAGTAATGTAAAAATCAATAATGCTAATTCTACTGGCAAGTCAGAATTAAACACATTACCAAAACAAAGGTGTAAATTACATTAATGTGTCATGTTACTACTAACCTACTTTTTTCTCAGTGTTCTCCTTCTTAAAAAAATGTTTCATTCCACAGTTGTACATTTATTTTCTACATTTTGAAGTTTTAGCTTTCTTGTGGCATTACCCTTATTGAAATTATTTATAGCATGTTAAATTCACTCCAAATTTCAAGCTCCTTTTCTTGTTCTTTTTTTTTTTTTAATTTAAATTTGTATCTTTGTCGAGCATGGTGGCACATGCCTGTAATTCTAGGACTTGGGAGGCTGAGGCAGAAGGATTACCACTCGTTCAAAGTCAGCCTGGGCCACCCAATGAGTTCAAGTCCTGCTTGAATTACATAGCAAGACCTTGTCTCAAAAAAAATCTGAAAATATAAATTTGCATTTGTTACACTTTTAGCACACATAAATAATAGAGGATAGGATAAAATCTGAAATAACTCAGTAGACTAATAATGGGGAAAAAGATAAATAGTTCTGGAAATCACTTATGGGATTCAATTTAAAGATATTTGAGAATTGTAGGATTGTTTACTTTTATAAAGGTGGACATAGAAAACAGTCAAACAATCACTTGAAAACCACAGGACATTTGGAAAAATTATACGTAAAGCCTATGATATCCACAAGAAATGATAGAGCATAGTGGGAGGAAATCTGGAAAACACGGCACCTGATAATGGAGCTGAGGATCCAGTTCATTTGTTGGGACAGGTAATTCACCTTTACGCTTGTGACCAATTCTAATTGCATGACTTGCTTATTAGTTCATTAGTTACCCTTTATTTGTCCTTGAGTGTTGAAGCATCATCATAAATGACTGTGAGATACTAGAGTTCTGCTTTGAATAAGTATTTTACCACTTTCTAGATAGCACCATTATCCCAAAATTTGCACTTCTGATCCCTTAATTTTATTAATTTTCTATATTTTAAGTCACCTTTATGTTCACAAAATGTCATGGAGCAAATTTTTATTGGCTACCTCATGCATCATTTTTAAAATAATGTGTATTTTTCTTAAAGTTTGAATGGCTTCATACTTTTATGTAAATATTATTAACTTTAAATATACATCTCTCTCTGTTAGATATTTGTTATTATCTAAAAGTAAAATTGTGATAACTGTTCTTTTCATAAATTTCTATTAGCTTCTAAGATACATTCTGAAGAAATATATTTCATAGATGAAAGTTACAAACTTTTAACATGCTTTTGAGCAAGCAGATTCCCAAATTCCTTTCTAGAAATGCTATAGAAGTTTATAGCTCATCCTCTGGTAAAGTACTACATGTTATACTTCTTCCTCACAAAGTTGCATGTTATCATTTTGTAATTAGTTTTGAAACGAATTCCTTTATTCTCTAATGAACTGTGTGGGTTTTATATTTTTTATCTATTTTTATCATTTTTTGTGGATCACTTAACCACATTGTCTATATTTTTCTGTTAAGATATCCATTAATTTATTATGTAGTGTTTGCAAGAATAATGCACAAAGATTCTAAAATAGCATACAAAGAGTAAAAATAAAAAATAATGTTTGAGAATTAAAACAAACCAAATCAATGTTTGTGTGATATAGGCTCTCATTGCAGAAATTACGTTTAATGAAACAACTACATTTGCTTATGTATATTGAGATCACAGCTTTAACTCAGAAAGAATATTAGAGGGAAGAGAAAAATGTAAAGGTCTTATGAAAAAAATCAGTCAATATTCTATCACTATTAAAATTTAAACAAATCTGCAAAATATCACTTTTTAAGTCTTCATGGTATCAGAGAAACTCTGTCCTGTCTCTTTGTGTTTCAGGGATGGAGTTCATGATTCTTTTCACATCTATCTGTGAGTGTCTAACATGTAGCAGTGATTGTGTATTATATTAGTCGATATTACATTGATTAAAAAATACCTGACATCTGCAACTGACAGAAAGGCATTTGCAGGATTAAGATGCTCAGGTCATGGGATTGGGAAACAAGACACAGGGGCAGGGGAGGAAGGAGCAGAGAACAGAGATAATCCTCAAGATTTTACCCCCATGGCACACCCAGAATGCACTGTGCTAATCTCTTAGGCATCTCTCTAGCCAATCAAGTTACAAATCAAGGTGACTGTCACAGGCATAGTAAGCCTTATTTAGGGACCAGTTTTTATCCATAAGACAATTGGTGTCAGAGACTCCTCCGAGTTCTGGATATGATTCCTATTTGTTCCAAGGGC
The DNA here is from genome assembly GCA_004027455.1 of Hydrochoerus hydrochaeris. Taxonomy (NCBI): domain Eukaryota; kingdom Metazoa; phylum Chordata; class Mammalia; order Rodentia; family Hydrochaeridae; genus Hydrochoerus; species Hydrochoerus hydrochaeris. The sequence goes on from PVLA01008897.1 coordinate 36,645, forward strand.
TTTCTGTAGTTCTCCTTTAAAGTTGTCACCTGGGACCTGGTAGATGACAGCTCTTTTAAGTCAGCATCCCAAAATATTCCAAACAAATTCTCGGCGATCTTTGACTCTGATCAACTAAATAAATGCTGATACACTTCTGTGTAAAGGAAAAGACTTCGTGGAGGAGTCTTGACACTACAGATGAGCAGGCAAGAATTGTTTTGTTTCTAAAGTAATCCAGGTGGATAAGAGAAAGAATATTTCTTTAGTCTGTCAGAGAAAGGTAATACAGACATTAAGCCTCCCAGAAACTGTTTGTTCAACATTAACCTCTGACATTTAGGGACTCTGGGTCCAAATAATTTGTATATGCCACCCACGGACGGAGTCAACCATTTTTCTCTCCATAAACTGTCAGTTCCACTTTCCCAGAGTTCTTTCTCTTCCACTCGAATGTCAGTTTCCTTCTCCAATAACTAATATTGTGTACTGAACTCCTTCACAATAGGGAATTTTTCTTTAAAAAAGGCCATTTTGGTATTGTTTGGAGCAATTCTGGGTTTTTCCAATGTTTTCTACTAAGAACTGCTTTTTAACCCTAGGAACAATAGTTTACTCTTGGAACAATGAAATGTTAGCGTCTCCATGATGATGGTAGGGTGTGTGGAAAGAGAAATAGCCCTGGGTAGAAAGATGATGCTTTTTCTCTTTTCATGGAGAGTTTGAATGAGGAAGCAGAATTATTAAATAATGTTTCCTTACCCTGGTTCATAATCAGAATTATATTCAGATTTTACCTATTCTTAAATAATTTTGTTACCAATTCACTCATCTCTAGTGAAATGGCCATACAAAAGAGGAGAAAAGGGAGTTTAATTTGGGGCTGCATGAAAAAATACATGGTTGATAATAATAAGCCCATGGCCAGAATGCATTCACTATAAAAAATTAAAAATGCAACATTGTGCTTGTTACAAGAAACAGATTGTTAAGCAAAACAAGAAGATGGGAGCATACTGACTCACAGTGATATCAATGAACTAGAAAACAACTTCAAAATTCAAGAGAAATTCTGGCAGCTTTACCTTGGCATAGAGAAGACCTTATTCTGTGTGAAGAGGGAAGGAAAGACAAAGAAGACTATAGGCTTTTAACTGACTTCCATGTTGAAAACATTTTATGTCACCTTGGTATACTGTCAAGATTACAAAATTAAATTCCACTTTCAATATACAGAAATTGGTACTCAAAGATAAGCAACATGCTGCAAATCTAGTAAAATGTAAGGAATAGAACTAAAATTTGAATTCAGACCTAGTTTATAATTGTAGCCATGACTGTGTAATCATCAGAATGATAGCTAATTTATGGCAATCAGGTAGCCAGGAGCAAAATAGTAGGTCTCTAACTTACCCATATTACTGATAGGTATGCTTCAAGAAGTTTGGAAAGATGCAAGATAGATGCAAAATAACACATGGACATAATTCTGAAGCAGTTAAAATATATTATATATTATATATGTACTATTATTTATTACACATTATTGGCCTATTTTTAAACTGTCAGGAGAGCTTAATGTAACAGTTGTGAAACCAAAAGAGAAAACAAAAGACTCTGGGAAAAAGAGAGAAGGAAACTAATTCCAGAGAAGGGAAAAGATGACATTTCAAGAGTGAGACTTATACCCAAAGGTGGCTAGGTTCGCGATGTTTAGCTATAGATGGTGAATATTTTAAGCAGCAGATAATGTGAACATAGGTTGGGGGGGAAACAATGTGAAAAGAAAGTAATCATCATTATATACAGATATATAATATAATATTATATATGCACTATTATGTATATATATATATATATATATATATATATATATATATATATTAAAGGAGGCCTTAAATGCCAGGATTCGATTAATTTAATTTTCATAGTACATCTATCAAAATATTTTGAGAAAAGTATGGGCTTGTTTTAAAAGCTGAACTTTGGTAAATTTTCTTTGGATGTTTTACTAGGTATATTCTTGCAGCAGGAAGGACATAGTTTCAGAAATTCATTACAATAATCACCGAAAGAAAATTGGGTCTTGAAATAAAAGCATATGTCACTGAAAATGGAAAAGAAAGGACACACATGGAAAACACTGAGCCCAGGAATGTGATCATTTTCATTACTATTTTCTTAACTGCAGCCTTTAATAATCAGTGGGAAGATACTTTGAATATGGCTTCTCAATGACCATCATCCATTTAGGATTTTAATCAGACAGTTACTGTCTGATAATAAAATGACATTTAACGTTATAATGATGGGTCTTTCAAAGAGCTCTCATCAATGATTGAGTTGACACTTAGTAATGAGCTGATCTTAGTAACACACTGTGCTCAGTATAATGAACTTAAATTTAATTTTTCATCAGAACTGCGAGCTTTAAATCAAAGCCACACCATGGTGTTCTGACAGGAAAAGTCCCCATCACACTTCCATAAATACACATTGCTGAATTATTCTTGGGTGGACACATGCAGAATATTTCTGACTTCTCCAAAACTTAATAGTTTCCTTATTTAATCACTGTTTAAATCACCAGCTCTTCAAACCAGTCAAAAGACTTTAAAACTTCTGAAGATGAAAATTTTTTCCTCAAATCTCTACTTTTATGAATGATAACTCATGAAAAATAGCCCAAAGTGTTTGGATTAAACAATGTTTTCTCTGACTTATTTAAGCATAAGAGTATTTATCTGACAAACCACAGTGGGAAAAATAACATAACTAATGAGGAGAGGTATTATCACAATACACAATGAATTTCCACATGTTTAGAAAAGCTATTACAGTGAAAGACTCGTTGCTATTAATCTCCCTCAGAACACTCTCTTTCATCATAAACTCAGTTTCCCATTGCTCCTGCCATTCTCTGAAGCAGTGCTGGAAGGTTCCTTCAGGTGTGTCATCAGAAGCTGTGACTGCTGTGAGTGCTACCCAACGGAAAGGCGGCCGATAAAAGCATGATGTGTCCCTATCCCTCTGTCCCCTGGGTCTGGCACCCTATGACTTCTGACTGTTCCTCAACATCGAAATAACCGCGACAGGCAGACATTTCCAATCTACTCAGGATGATGCAGCAACCACGACCATGCAAATCATGACACATAAGTAGCCTTCCGGAACTGCTTCAGAAAGTGGCCAGAGTGACGGAATAGTGTGTTTGAAACCAGGAGTCTGTAAGAGGTATGGATGGCAATGTATATTTTGCTCTAATAATTTTTAAAAGTTTAGATATTCACCATGTTTTTATCACATCTCATAAAATAGAAAGTATTTCAAATTTTGTAATATACTTCTTCCCAATTCACTTTCTTGCTCTCTAGATAGATGAATGGATGTGAAGAGCTATCTATATATGAGTTTGCAAATTCAGAATTTCAACAGGTCTTCCTTTTCATCTATTTAGTTATTATTAAGTACACTTTTTGGACAATAAACAATAGGGAGGAAAAGTGCCATTTAAAGATTCATATTGTATAAATTTTAAAAATATAAATGAAATAAAAAATCACATCAAAATTAATGATACTTCATAAAACAGAATAGCTTACCATTTAAATTATTTTTAATTCCATGTATTTTTTATTATCTATATGAAAATATAACTGTTAGCTATAATTTTAATATGAATACAATATCAATGCAATGTTTTAGAATTTGTTATATATTTCAATATTACCCAAATATGTGTACTTTTATTAGCTATCTAATAGACTATTTAAATCTTTCTTGATTATCTGTATTCATAGAAACATGATTTCCTTTGAGATATTTCAAAGTACTCTTATTTTACAAGTTTTGGAAGATTTTTAAATGTATCCATCTCATTTATTTGGAACTGTGAAGAATTCGAACCATTTTTTTCTGCCATTTAAACATAACTCTAGATGCATGTTTTTTGAGTTTTTTAAAATAACTTCAGAAATATTAGCCTTTTTTAAAAAATTGTCTTTCAAGTTTATAGCAATTCTTAAGAAAACTGTTCTATCATGGAATATGAGCTCATATCAATCAATCTTTTGAAATAAGTATTCTAGACTCTCAGAAACCATTCCTGCTGACCCAAGAACTCAAACACAATCTGATGAGTCCATGAAAATAAAGCTTTTGAATAAAGAACTTAAAATTTTTAAAAGTGTTCTTATTTCTTTGGGCATTTGAGGAGAGAAACACTGTGGAATAACAGATATTAAACCATTAAAAATGACTCCTAAGAAAATGTAGCTACTGCTTTTCATAAAGATAATGTGACATTTTAAAAGCAGCCCAATATACAGGCACAGAAGTAAGGGTCCCAATGGGAAAATTATGATCATCACATAAATTAAATACTTTCTAAATGTAATTCGGTTCCCTTCCTAATAAAAGTAGGAGCTGCTTTAAAGCATAGATCCGAGTCATAAATCACAATATTATAGAGGGACTTTGTGGTTCGCTAACCAAAAATTATTTGAGGTTAAAGAAATTTTAACTCTGTCAACAGAATTCACAGTGATGAAGCGCAGGCTCCTGAATATGTTGCTTTATTTTATCAATATGGACAGATTTTTATGAGCACCCATACCTCAAAGATGTAGCTTGGCTGCAATGAATAATTTTGCCATTTTAACTACTATAAATTCACTGAATAGTCATTAATATTTTCCTTCATCTGATGCTTAAGAAATCCATCCATATTCCTGTTGTCTATCAAGTTAGATTTCTGTTTTTGAAGCTGTTAGAAATGAACTTTGAACAGCCATTATTACAGCTCCTATTACTTCCCACACTGCTTGGTGAGATTCACAGTTCACTTAAGACTTGGTAGCTGGGCATGAGGGTGAAAGCTATTTGCTGTGTAATTACAGAATTGAAACTTTATTGTAAAGGCTCATCTAAGTGCACTAATTAAGCTCTAGTGCATGTCAGTAATGAGCTAAAACTACGTGCTTCCTGAAATAAATGGCAGATTTATATGATCATATACTTGGCATTCTGTAAATCCTCTTTGACTTTAATATAGAATATACATAGATATGTGATTTCTTTTTTTCCAATCAGGGCCTAAACACTTGCAGTAATTCAAATAGATTGGCTTTCATCCTGAGTAGGTAAACATTGTGATTCCCCTGTGAAAAAATAATCTAAAACCACAGAATTGGAAGAGAATAAAGCAAATATTTCAGTGATTGAATTTCACTTTGAACTTTGAATCATTGAAAAATCATAAATATGTTGTGCTTCTGTATCAAGAAGTCAACTACTTCTAAGTTTCTTAGCTACATTTTCTTAGTTAATCATTCAAACGAAAGGAGAACAGAAGCAGATCTAGTAACAATGTGAATAAAATGGAATGATAATCCTAATAGTTTGGAAATCAAACACTTTTCCCTTTCTTTAATTTTTTATTTGTCCGTCTATCTTTTCTTTCCTAAACAGCTTTTAATTTTATTTACTTTAAATTTATTTTTACATATTTGCTGTACACAATGATTACATTCCTTATGGGGAGTTGGTACATGTACATATCACATCTAAATTTTTTAAATCCCCATCTTTTTGTTTCCTTTCATTTTGAAAAATATCAATAAATCCTAAATAAAATCCTCTGGTCCTTGAATACCTGGATTCAAGGCTGCACTGCTTTTTAGATAGTTAAATAATTATTTTATATATTATTCTCTCTGTTTGGACAATGTCCTTAATAAATACAACTCATTGCAAAGACTGTTGTGATAATTAATAATGCTATTTGCATGTATTAATTAATATATGATATTTATCATATCCAATAAATGTTACTGCACACCATTTTCAGTAAGTTCTACTTGTGGCCTTTCTGTTATTTAATATTACACAGTATACTGAGCATTAAGTTGTGGATGAATTCCTATGACAGAATTTCTATTTCCTGAAATGCTGTTGAGGGTAATAATTTGGGACCAATTATTACAAATAAAATGCATTCATTGTTAAACTGTAAATGCTTTGTAGAGTTGAGCTGAACAAATTTTCATAAACAGTATTTTTGAAGTTGCATAAATAACAAGGTAAAAACTATTTTGTTTATCTCATAGTACTCTATGTACATATAATAATAAACCTATTTCAAAATTTATTTCATTTTATAATTAGGTTTATTGGTATATTTTAGATACACACAGTGATCATAGTCATCACAGGGAATTTATACCTGTACATGATATATTTTAATTTCTCTGTTTGTTCCTATCCCTTCTCCTTTCTACTCACCTTCCCCTCCCTGTTTACAAAGCTTTGTTTTCAGGCTGGGGATACAGCTCAGCAGCACAGTATCTGCCTATCTGCTGTGAAGTCATGAGTTTGATCTGAGTAATATTCCATTGTCTAAAAATACCACATCTTTTTCATCCACTCTGCGGTTGATGGGCATCTTGGTTGTTTCCAAGATTTAGCTATCACAAGTTGTGCTGCTATGAACATGGGTGCACATATATCACTGTGATATGACCTTTCCAGTTTTTCTGGATGAAGGAAAATACCCGGGAGGGGAATAGCTGGATTGAATGGAACTTCCAATCCTAGTCTTCTGAGAATTCTCCATATAGATTTCAAAGGATATAACTGCATGTATGTTTAAGTGTGTAGGATTAATAACCATATTACTAAGTTTTTGTTGGATAGTTGAACAGAACTGTATGCAATCTCGCTGTTTATATGTCCACTCTGTGTGCTTTAATTTTGTAACTTGAACAACTATTTCTAAGAGGACAATATGTAATTTATCAACTAGTGATTTCTTATTATTTTCTGAAATTATGTATTATTTCTACCCGTTTTGTGTTTTTGTTTTCTTTTTTCTTTAAATAAAATTTTTAAAAAAGAGGACATTTAATTGATTCATGACATGCCATAGAAGTTGTTACTGTGTTTTTACTTCTCTGATACACTGCAGCCTTCCTATGGGTAACTGCCACATTTTTGTCAATGAACAAAAGATTTTACACAGCACGGTAGTGTTGCACTGTGTGTGTGTGTGTGTGTGTTACTAAACTGTCAGACACTAAACAAACCAGTGTACAGTTTACTTATAGTAGAAGCTGTGTGTGTGCTGAAGCAGTAAGCCTTTGGCAAAAATCTTGCATTTTTATAGCAAGTAAGAATATTGCCTTGTGAATACATAAAAGAAGTCTGAAGTTGTAATGCGGTACTGAAGGCCACAGAGCAAGCTGTAGGTAAATGCAATGCCTTTAAAGACAATACAAAGCACCGTTTCACTGAGGCTGTTTTCTCCCAGTAATTACCCTGACTAGTTCTGCATTGCTTCGCGTGCTTTTTTAACCCCTTCAAGTGCACGGTCTAATCCTGCATGGTTCAGAATGTTGCCTACTCCAATGGATCCAGCATCCTTGCTAGTGCAGGGAGCACAACAGACACACTATTTAAGTCCGATTTATCTTGCAGTGGTAAGCTAACTGGCTTTGTGCCTTCAGATACACTACTCTAGGTTGAGGTGCGTTGATTTATAAGATAGGTGTCAAAGCTCTGAGTCAGCAAGATCTTTGTGAAACGAAAGAATCAAAATGTTGCATGTAAGCGATTTGTGAAAAACAAGAAAATTTAAAAAGAAAAGATTTCTGAAGATCGTACCACAGAGCCCAGTAATAGTGAGCTATAAAATCGATATGCCAGAGTAAAGAGAGGTCTGCAGACTGTGGATCCTGAGTAGTAAGGGGCAGGTATTTATCCTGCTTGGCTGCCATGATCAAAGCAGGCGGGAACCAGTCACGGAAGCCAAGCATTAGGACTTGTACGGATCCCAGTTTTATCAAGATTTCCTGCCAACTGCTTCTGCCTATGGGCTATTGCACTTGTTGTGGAAACTCCAGAAAAAATGTTGTACCACCTCGAGTTTTGTGCTTCTGTGTACAGGCGATTAAATGAAAACATATGTGAGCAACCTCCTGTTTAAAACGAATTGCCTAAAGTCAAGTGAATTGGAATAAGCAAAACAGATAACATAAAGATTACTTAAGTGAGCTTTGGAGAATGTTGTCATGTAGCTCAAACCTGACTGTGTATTAAGGTTTACTCTGTTCCATTATATCAGTACAAAAGCATACAAAAAAATGACACTGAGGGGAAAACTTATATAGTTTCGCTAACAGAAATGTTAGCACTCTACTCATTGGGCAAAATTTAAAACTCATTGGGCAAAATACACAGTACTAATATAAGAAAGTTTCTGTTTTTGTTTTCATTCCCGTTTACGTTGTAATTCTGAACCATCTGCATAGCAATGAACGTGTGAAATCTTGTATGCGGCCTTTTTTGGAAGCATGACTTAATTAAAGATTCTTTATCACAATATAGACTTTGTATCTTTAAATATATATAGAAATCATTTCCACAGGAATATGTTGAGGATAAAACTTTAGTGCCTGTTGCGGTATTTGGAAAATATATCTCAGAAATTCAAGCTAAATATGTATTAAAACATTTCTGTATTTCTATTGGTTTAATAATATAAATTAATGCTATATTTATTTGTTTTATTAATTTAAAATCCTTTTGGGCAACACCCAAAACATCAACTGCTAATACAGTAAGAATGACTCATTTATCACTCAAAATTGCAAATTATTAATGAAAAAAGAATTTCAGTGTTTTGGGAATAACAGAATAATAACCTTCAAAAATCCACTCCTCCATAAAAGCCATAATACCAAGAAAAATTCTTAAAAACAATATTTGAAAATGACCAGTGCCTTCTAACAATCCAGAAAGTCATTATTTTATTCAGAAAACCACCTGAATCTAGATAAGAAGAGCAAACCTTGTGGCGTTTTTACCTCAGGCTCCTTTCCATCGCTCCATCCGTGATAACTGAACATCTGCAGTCTACCAAGGACAGAAGCTCGACTACCCAGCAGTGTAACAGTCACAGGAGGAGGAAAATAGTTTTGGAGGGTCCTAGAAGGCTGTGCCCCACCTCCACGGAATTTTTTACTTTTTTTGACCAATTCGTCAGCTCCCTGGACAGACTTCCTTTACAGAGCTTGTCCTCATTTCATTCAAGTCAGCAGATAAACCCCAGGGCAGTGTTCAGAACACCATTCTACAGCAGTTGTTTGCCGTCCCTATTTGTCAAAGCGTTAACATAAATTTGGTAAAGAAACTGATGAAAATTTAGAAGGACATTGAGGAAATGAGATGACCACACGATGCTCTGAAAAATTCTGACATATTTCTGGAGATCTAAAAAGCCACATTCAGAAGCAGAGAAGTCTGCTTACCCAATTAGCAGCCCACAGGGACCCAAGCTCTGATTGGCTGATTCTGAGTCTGCAGAATTAGGAATTGAAAATGAGAGCAGAGTTGTAAGTTGCTGCAGTGCTGAAGACATGGCTCAGCATGTCCCAGCACAAACCCCAGTCACAGGGAATGAGAGTCACAGATCATTCTTCCCACTTGTTCTCTAACAAAATAACTCGCTAAAGACGTCAGTTGGCACATAACACACAGAACGCAATACTCATTTGTATCCTGGAAACATTACAAGAAATGTAGCTTTTCTAATAGTATTGTACCGATGATTGAGAGGATCATGTAACTCTTCACAAATATTAAAAATGCTTCTTTGAGGGCCCAGGATTAAGTCCAACAGCTTAAGTGCCTGCCTGGCAAGCACAAGGTTGTGAGTTCAATCCCCAGTACAAAAAAAAAAAAAAAAGCAAAACACAACAAAAACAAATAGCTTCTTTGCTGCTTTCTCCAGTTGCATATATATAATCACATATTTTTATTCATAAAATTATTATTTAATAATTATTTAATAGGGATTTAAACAAATTAAAACATAGTAACATAGTTACTGAGGTGTACCATCTGCTCCTGTTACTGTGAAGTACCTCACACTGCTGGCTTCTCCCTGCTGGGTCTCCCAGGTCCATGTTGTTGTCCCTGAATAGAGATTAGTGGTTCAGATCTAAAATCTGCCCCCAAAGCCTTATGTGTTTGAAGGTGGTGGTTCGTGGGGATCATTGTACTCATTAGAGATCGATCCATTGTTGAGTGAGCAACTGACTTGCTATGAGGAAGTGGGGCCTGGTTAGAGACTGGTCAATGGGCATCTGCCCTGTAAAGGTTTAGCTTCCTTCCTCACCCCTTCCTCTCTTCTCTCTGCTCCTGACTGCATGGTTTGAACACTTTCTCTTCCACCGTGGCCCTGCCTTGGAGCCAGCTGAGCATAGGCTGAAACCCTAAGCCAAAACAAACTTCCTCTTCAGATTGTGGGTTTGAGTATTTTAACTCAGCCATGAGAATGTGACCAAGTAATCCCACCTTCTGGAAGTGGAAATGCCTGTCCTTCAGCACAGGAAGGCATTCTGAGTTATGCATTGCAAAACAAAACCAAAAACAACAAACAAAAACCAAGTGAAGTCAAAAATAATAAAATCAGAAACTATTTTCCTGTCATGCCAAAGTTATTCCACTAATGTAGGATTTCCTGATTTTTTAATCTATTTTTTAATTTGTTTAAATCCCTACTGGGCTTTTAATAATTTTATGAATTAAAAAGATTATTTCATTGACAGCATATGTTAATATGCATGCGACTGCATGCATATATTAATATGCATATGATTATATGTGTGTGTTACCCTCCCATGTGAGGTGGACATATAACAAAAATTATTATTCTGAAAGTTTATTTATGCAGAATATAAAATACTGAATTTAAGCACTGTATTATAAATTCCACAAATTAATCACATATTATAACAAGTTTGCTAACAAATACTTCAGGTAGATTACAGATGGACTGGAGATGAAGTCTCATTTTTGTGAATTTTGGTGTGACATACAATTACTACAATTTAATGTGTGTGTCCTAACGTGAGAATGATTGGAAAGTAATATATACAAAACTTTACTGAATTCCAAAAGATTAACTGCTCAGGTTGTATTATCTAAAAGTAATATAATAAAAATTGAAATGGCTATATTTTCCAGGTCTTGAACTCTACAGATTTTCACATTTTATATTTTATGAAATGCAGATAATCTGTATTGCAATTACTTCTTAAAAGTTATCTAAGTGCCAACAGTGAAGCAAGTCATAATATAGTGGTCAATTACTATCAATCTGTAAATTAGATGTAGTTTTAACGTAGTTCTTAGTGCAGTTGTTTCTTCAATATTGGTATTTGTAACAAAAATATAAAGTGATGTTAAAATGTGACCATTTTTCTCTTTTTCAATTATGTCTGTAGGAAAAGATGTAAGAGCTTCTTTCAGAATTTCAAAGTGATGAGTGTGTTCACGAAAGGAAAGTTATGAAAACTAATTTGGACAGTCTTAACTAATCATTAGTAATTTATGTAACAGTTGGAGAAACTGAAAAGAAAACTTTTAATGGATTGTCAGGGTACATTGAATATCCAGAGACTGGGATGAGGAAGGCTTGTCTAAGAAAGTGTGTTCAATCTTTATTTACTCAGAGAATAGCGTAGAATAAAGTCTTCAAGAACCAATTTCTGATAGTGTCAGAAAACTAAAGATCATGTAACTGAATTTGATTAGCTATTATGATAGACCAGCCAAAGAGTGATTATTTCTGAACTGACGAATTGATGGAGTCGTTGAGGCAGAGAATGCATGAGTATTTCCCACTGGCCAAATATGAGCCATGTAAGAGAAAATGATACTAGAGTTGCCTTTGGTGTTATCTGGTGGAAATTCCTGCAGGCCTGAGCTGTCTCATCAAAACAAAAAGGTGAGCTGCCATAGCCTACAAACCATGAGAACTGCTGAGGCAGTCAATTGGAAGACAGGAAGTTATGTCTTGGTAGGCGGAGGGGAAGGACAATAATAAAGCAAACAACCCTGAATCTAAATAAGTCAACTTCAAATACCTACTAAGCACACACAGAGAGGGGAACGTTGAGGTTTTTTCAAGAAATAGCCTTTATTTGTGCCAATACAGTGCTCAGTGAGTTAATACCCAAAAGACAGGGCTGCATATATGATGGGGTTTTGCCTTTCGTACAATTTTTGTGTGTTTGTGTGTTTCCCATAAATGGAGACAGCCATGTACTACATTTTGATTGGGTGCAGTCTATGTTACAGAACAGTAACATAACTACACCTGCTCAGGACCTCACTGAGCCATGCTGCCTTTCCTGATTCCAAGAAGGCTCTGTCTCTACACTGAATTCCTTCAGGAGAGGCCCAGCCACACTCCTCTGCAGAACACTCCCAACACAGTCTCTCCTTTGATTCCTGGACCCTCTTACTTTTGGTCAGAGAATCATCTTGATATAAAGGTTTATACTTCCAGAGCATCATCAGGTATGTGGCCATTTTTTTCAACCAACACCTGAATATCCCCTGAGGAGGCAGGATAGGTGTAGACAAGCTCCCAAAATTAGGAGTACAGCACTTATGAGAGTTTTGAGTCCCCCAAAGATTGAAATCCATCCTCCAAACTTTTCTCTGGGGGCCCAGCATTTCTAAGTCTGGACTGGGAAAGGAGAAGTTTTTCTAATCTGATCTGTGATCTCCTCTGTGAATTGTCCCTTATCACTTACCTGTAGACAGCATTTGCACAAGTTAGACTTTCCTCAAACTCATCTCTCTGAAGGAAGCAAGTTGAAGGCTGAGTAGGTTCTGTAGATAGCATTGTGGATTTTGGTTTGCTGTTTTGCTAATGAGTTAACGAGTTAAGGGTTTTAGAGTTTCATTAGTTATAATTTCTATAACTACTTGTGGTCTAATTATGCAGGTCAACATGTAAAAGAGGTGCCGTAGCCCCTAAATCCATCCTCTGCCCAGGAAGCAGGCCCATAATATTGGTTTATGTGCTAAGAGGGGCATTCACCAGGTTTTCAGTTACCAATTTGTGGGGCATGCCACTTACTTTGAGATTTTCTGTCCCCAAATCCTAGGACTCTCAGGACCTCACTGAGCCTGAGAGCCTGAGAGTCCTTGTTCTCCCTGGACAAGTGGGTGTAGAAAAAGTGGGTTTGTCCTCAGAAACAAGACCCTGGCCAGTTGGGAGCAGTGTACATTGTAGGCTGTTCTTTCACATATCCAGAATAGTCCATCTGAGGCTCTCCATTCAGTGACAGCATCAGCATTGTTCCAAGCCTCACGGAGATGAGAGAAGTTAAATGAGGGATGGGAATCCTGCTCCAAATAATACAGGATCCCCACCATTGGCTTTCCCAGGGGATTAAATTATAAAATCTTTGGCTTGGGAATTCTGGGTTTCTGACAGGGAAAGTGAACATTTTTCACCATCAGGCAAGGCAATTCTTTACAATGCTTGTGGGCTTGAGAAGTCAAAATCCAGGAGAAGGGTTGTGATACCATATTCCTCTCTAAGATTCACAGTGATCTAATTCTCTTATCTCCCATAACCATTGATCCCCCATGTCAGTTCCCCCACATACATAGCAAAAGGAGATATGTAGAGTCTAGGCTATAGTTTCTGCTAAGACTAGGGACAAGTTTCTGGTTGTGACTGAAAAGAGAGGGGGACTACTTGTTATTTCCTCATAAAATAAATGGAAGACCTGAAGGGACATAGTTGAATGCTCAGTCGTGACTCTCTTGAAATATAATACAGTTCCTGTTTTTTTATCTTTTTTCCTGTGCATGTAACTGGATGCCAATTCAGATGCCCCATCACCATCTGGAATCTTATGGATTAATGTTGGTAGAATTCACAGGGTCATAGGCCTTTGATTGACAAACTGATATAGCAACTCCCTTCTGAAAGAGCACTGCTGTGTCCACTTTTTCCCAGATATCCCATGATACATAGCTTCAGTTGGAGTAAACACTCAGGAGTATAGGAACATAAACTTCTCTGCTCACACATGTCCTTGTCATTGAGTCGGTATTCTTACCCCAGTCTAGGCCTTTACACAGTACATCAAGAATCCTTGGGTCCTCTGGGACAAGTGAGCATTTCTTTCACATGACAGATGTTTCAGGGTCATACCTATAACCATGCACACATTAAATGACACCAACACCTGCCATTCTGCATTAGTAATTTGTGACCTGGTGACCAAGGTCTCCCCTTTTGGATAGGATTAGAGTTCTAACCGATCTTCTTTGGGGGAATACTGCAAGTCAAAATAGGTAGATTGACTTCCCTGTTAGCAGACAGAATATGTTTCATTGTTATATGTGCAGGTTTCCTAGACTATTTCCTGGCATGAGAAGAGGTTGTGATAGAGTGAAGTCCAAGTAACTCCCTGACCTGACTTGGTTATGTGAATACATGGGTCACATGTTGGGGAGCTCAGATGAAACTATGGGGTCCTTAGTAAAAATAGCCAATAACACCAAAACACCCTACCCATAAGAGAAAGGTGAGAGGTATCACACACCTTTCTCCTTATTTCCAGTAGGCCAGAGAAATCTCAGTAAGGACTATGGGAAAAAACTGAGCTAATGTCCAAAGTATAATTAAGAACCAGGGATGTCCGTGTATAATAGATTGCCAAATACAAAAAGGGATCCAGTTGGTCCTTGTCGCCAGTTGGTGGAATCCTTAGGCTTCTGCCATGTATAGACTACTCAGCCTCCAGACTGCGTAGAGCAGGGCTGTTGCTTTGAGGGTGTCCCTATGGTCAAGACCAGATTTTTCCAGATTGTCAGCTTAAACAGCATACATGGGTTTGGGTCGCAGTCCCAGTTCTGAGATGCAAGCTTCACTCTACTGTGATGGATCTAGGGGATTATCACAGCCACCTTTAAGGCTGTGGAGGTGAATAGGATAATCATGAATGGGTCCCTCCAAAGTGGTTTCAGGGGTTGAGCATTCCATCTCCCCCACCCCCGCACAGCATCCCCTGGTTTAAAGAGGTTAGTATCTGTGGTCAAACTCATGCACAATTATTTCTTAATCCCCTGGTATAGAGTGGGTAAACTAGAGCCTAACACCTGAATCTGTTGCCTTGGATGTGAGATTATCAAGCTCCCTTATGTTCTTAGTAAGAGGAGAACTTTCATTAAGAGTTTCATATGGGGAAAACCCCATTGGTTTTGTGGGAGCAGATTTAATCCTCATCAGGGCTATTGCCAAAAGTTGGTCCCCATGCAACTGAGTTTTTTGACACAGTTTGTTCAGCTGTTGTTTTAGAATCTGCTTTATTCCTTTTGTTTTCCCTGAGCTCTGGGACAGTATGGCATATGCAGTCTCCAAGTGATTTTTAGTTCTTTGGCCACTAGCTGCACCACCTCCTGTATGATGCTGGTCCATTATTTGATCCCATGGTAACAAAACAGGCAGTAATCTCTCTCAAAAGGAAATGAGCCACCTCAGATGACTTCACAAGTGGGTAGGGAAGGCTACTATTCCAACCAGAGAAGGTTCACACAAAGACTAACAAATACCTTTAGCCATGGATTTGGGGAGCTGAGTGAAGCCACATTTCATACAGAGCTCCCCAACTCTCAGCCCAGACACAGTCTTGAGCCTTTGATGTGGCTTATTGAGGACACATGTGTCCCATTTCCCACATGGTGCCCAGGCAATGATGCACAGCCAATGGATGTCGAAATTTTGATCTACAGTGGTCTCAAGAGCTGTTCAGCCTGGTTGTCCTGATGAAAATTTTGACAAAAGTTGGTGACAGTGCCTTGGAAATGGCAACCCTCAGTTTTCAAATTTCCATCATTCACCTGAGGGTAGCTTCCATTCTTAGATTTAAACCAAACACTGTCATGTTGTGAGTAATTAGGACTCCATTCTGCAGTGAGCTAAGGAACAGCGTGGCAGCCACTGTGGTGGTTCTGTTGCTCCTCTGGAGACCATGGATTTTTCTCCCCGGTCTGCTTTATAGTTTCCCCAAGGAGATGCAGTATCTCCCTTCTGCTGTCCTGAAAATGCATGACTACCACTTTGTAGGGGCACACGTAACATGTAGAGGTTAGAGAAATTTTCTGCCATTTTGTGTCTTTTCCTCTTGAGTTTATTAGACCCTTTTCTTTATATAGAGCTACATGTACATGGAAGGTGATTGGGGCATATTTGGAATCTTTGTATATCTTTGCATGTATCCCCGCCAGCATTTGGAGAGCACAGGTTAGTACAATAACCTCTGCCTTTTATGCCAAGGTCACATTTGCAGAAATTTTGCCTCAATGATAGAGTTCAGGGTTACTTTGGATACCATGCAAGGCATTCTCCTTTCACAAAGCTGCTATTTTCAGTGAAATACTCAGCTTTGGGGGCCTGAAGGGGCAGATTCTTCAAGTCCAGCCTATTAGAGAACACCTCATCTGTGACCTCAATGCAGTCATGGTCTGGCTGGCCTGGCTTAGTAGGCACCAGAGTTGCTGGGCTCAGGTTCTGCCCCACTCCCAACTGGATATGTGCATTTTCATATAGCATCCCCTGATATCTAGCATCCAGGAATTAGTTAACGTGCATTGTCCATTTTACTCCATTAATGTCAATACTGGGTGTGGCATTTGGACAGTCAATCTTTGTCCCATAGTCTGTTTGCCAGTTTCTGTCACCCAGAGGGTCACAGCTGCAAGCACTTACAAATGGACTGGCCAACCTTGAGCAATAGAGTTAAACTATTTGGTCAGGTGCTCCATTGACCAATGCCAAGACCCCCAACGTCTCAGTTAAAACACCCACTGCCATCCCTGGACACCCAGGGATATAGGGGAAGATGGGCTTAGTCACATCTGGAAGTCCCAGGCCCTCGGGGTCATTCTGATCTCTTTGAAGCCATTTGTTATACTAGTTTCCATTACCAAAGTTCTCATCGCTCCTGCTTTGTGGCTTCATAAATGAGTTTTTCCAAAACTGAGAAGTTAAATATCCACATTTTACAAAATCCTGAAGCCAAAAGTAACTGTTAGATCTAGTGTTAGTTTGCTGATACTAGGATTAAGCAAACTGTCTGCTTTCGTTTGGAATCAGGTTGACCCTATCCTTGTGACAAATGGAAGCTGAAGTATTGGACCCCACAACCCTGGAAAATCCGGTCCCTTTTTTCTGGAGACCTTGCAGCCAGCCTGCCATAGTACAGTGAGGAACTATCCAGTCCCTTCCATGTAACCCTCCCAACACCTTCCAGTCAGAAGGAAGTCATCTAAACACTGGAACAGGAGACAGCTGCTCTGATCTATGGGAAGGCTCTCAGGTCAGTCGCCAGTACCATACTAATAGTGGTTGGGGAATTTTCAAACCCTTGGGACAGCCTGGTTCACAGTCAGTCAGGCTTTTTCATAATTTTCTCAATTTTTCCACTGGATGGTAAAGATTGGCTGAGTGGGGCGGCCAGATGGATATAGATGGCACCTTTGAGGTCCAGATGCATAAAGAAGGCAGCTTCAGTGGGGACGAGCCTCCTCTGGAAAATGCAGGGATCTGGGATAACTGGGTGCAGGATGATGGAGACTTGGTTTACTGCTTGCAGATACTGAACCAGCAAGTAGTCAACTGTGCCTGGCTCTGGACTGGCAGAAGAGGTGTGTTTCAAGATGATCGCCAAATTCAGAGGATTCCACAGGCCAGGAGACTCTCCGGGTGTTTCTGGATCCCAATCTGTTTCTTTTGAGAGATGAATTATTGCTTTTGGTGAATTGGCTCCGTCAGGTATGTTCTGGGCCAATCTTGGTGAATTATCTTTAACCTATACACTAAATGAGTTGAAAGTTACTTGGGTCTATAGATTTTCTAACAGATCTCAACCCATGAAAACCATGGGGCAGTCAAAGAGATACAGGAACTCATGGATGACTTCATGGTCACCTAAAATACATCTTCAGGGAAGCAGAAAAGGCAGCATTTTTAGTTGCCCATGGACCCCACAATAGTGGCATGTTTCTGTGAGAGGGGATCCACAGATTGGGTCACTGCAGAAAGTATGGTCCCACATTCACAGTGAAGTCTATAGACTCATATCTGCCACACATATTTACTTGGACCACAGCTCTTACAGGCCCAGCTAAATAGAGCTGGGTCTGTCTTTATCCTCCTCACAGTCTCTCATGGTGACATATAAAATCATCTTTGGGGGACCACTGGGGCTGTGATGCTGGTTGGTATTGGCCCTGAACCACACGGTATCTTTTTTTTTTTTTTTTGGCTTTGGACCCTGCAGGGAGTTATCTGGTGACATTAGGTGTTCATTCTTCCAGTGGCCTTTCTGATCATATTAAGCACCCTGGTTCCATCCTAACTTGGTCCTGGGTGAGATGATCTTCATTGCCATTACCTTTTGGCCCTAGCCCCATCCCTGTTGGTCATCTTTCTGGAAAAGTTCCAGCCACTCTGCCAAGGCAGTAGCCAAAAAGTCTGCCCCTTTTTGTATCATCCAGCATTCTTCCCTCTGTGAAGCCTGGTCAGAGTTGACAAACACCTTGGTTTCTACTTTCAGAAACTGACTGCTCTTCATACCAGTGAGACACTCTACCCTTTTAGCTTGCACCAGATGTCCCCTTGGAGCTAACCAGGGAAATAGGTATTCAATTTCCACTGGTTAACAGGTGCCCTGGGATCAAAAGAAGTCCAGTGTTCGAGTTAATGAGGTGGAAAAGGGTGGGTACACTAGCATTCATTTGTCTCCTTGCATCCATAAACTGTATGAGATTGCCGTGGAACCGTGGATTGAGACCACAGTCATTTTGGCCCTTTGGTTTAGGTTGGAATCTTCCCACTGTCCATCTCATCCAAACACAAACGTGTAAC
Organism: Hydrochoerus hydrochaeris; assembly: GCA_004027455.1. Taxonomy (NCBI): domain Eukaryota; kingdom Metazoa; phylum Chordata; class Mammalia; order Rodentia; family Hydrochaeridae; genus Hydrochoerus; species Hydrochoerus hydrochaeris. The sequence continues at coordinate 55,363 of PVLA01008897.1, forward strand.
TCCTACATACCATCCAGCACCCAGAGCCCAACGCCTCATAGTCTCTGATTCTGTGGAACTTACTCTGGCATTGCCAACACTGGCTTCCTCTCTGTGTTTTATGGGTAGGTTTACCGAAATGAACTCAGGCTCTTAATAATCTGATGGGTGATGCTTCCTAACCTCCCCAAGCCAGTGTCTAAGCTTTACAATGTTCTGTGGTGCATCTAGGGTTTTCACCGTACCATGATCAGAGGAGTCATTCTCCATATAGATCAAATGGTTCACTGCTGCTTGGTGAGTTTGGTTTCCCCAGTGCTCACAGGTTCACATCCCAGCAACAAAGAAGGTGGAATGTACTGTCTCCAACTCTCCAAATCTCACACAAACCCCCAAAAATGTGGCAAGATTTTTGCGTAGAGAGAGAGGACAATGAGACTTTTCCCAAGAGGTTATCTTTATTTTTGCCAGGACATGGCTCACAGGATTAATATTCAAGAGACTGATTGAGTCCTGAGCATGACAGGATTTTGCCTTTTATACATGTGTTTGTCTCCCATAAGTGGATACAATAATACACTTCAGCTTGATGAGGTATGATCCATGTTACAGAGCAGAGCAGTGCTAGAACTGCACATGTGTTTCTAGGAACTCATTGCGGGGGCTGAGGATTTAGCTCAGTGGCATAAGCGCCTGCCTTACAAGCACGTGGTTGTGAGTTCAATCCCGCAGTACCGATTTAAAAAAAAAAAAAAAAAAAAAAAAGTTCAATTCCAGGAACTCATTGGGCCATGTTGTCTTCCTTGGTTCTAAGAAGGCCTCCTCCCTTCACGTTCTTTCAAGGGGGGCTCAACCACACACCTCTGGAGAAGGGTCAACTGATTCTTACTACTTTTTGACCACTTTCAACCTTAAAAGAGCCCCCAAGGTGCTAGAGACTGAAGGACATAAAATGAAAGCCACAATAACTTTCACTTCAAGGCGCCTCTTATAAGAGAATTTGGTGTGGGGCAAGGGGATTCAGATGAATTTTAATATTAAACTAGGACATTGAAATTGCCATGAATTTAAATTTTCATTCATACAAATGTTTATTGCCTAAAGGGAAATATAAATAAAGCACAAAACATTCCCTAGATCTGACATAAGAGGGTGGATACAAGCAGGTACCAAAGACTGATTTGAAAGAGTAAGATTAAAATTCATTTGATTGTATATTTTGAGTCTAATAATAGCAGCAAACATAAATTTAAAAGTACCTATATAGATTGTTTGAAATTAGTAATAATGGCAACAATAAATATCAGAAATGCTATAGTTATGGAAGGGCTTTCATTATCTAATGACAAAAAGTAGTAATCTGAGCTTCAATATATATTGTAAAAATAAAGAAGGGTACAATAAAGCAAACAAAAAATAAATGAGAATAAAATAATGGAGATAAAATAATGGAGAAAAAAGCAAAAATTAAATGACCAAAAGCTTTTTAAAAGCAGAAATTAAACCACAAAAGTTTTTCTTGTTTTGTTTTGTTTTGGTTTTCTGTTTGTTTTTGGTACCAGGGATTAAACTCACAACCTCATACTTGCCAGGCAGGCGCTTATGCCATTGACCTAAATCCCTGGCTCTCAAAAAGCTATTAATAAATAAAATTAAATAAAACTAGAGAAGAATGCTATCTTTGAGAAAAGCAACAACATAAGCAAAGCACTGTATAATATATCAAAGATGATAAAAAGGAAATGAACTCACAGCTAGGAATAAAAATAGTTATATTTCTACACACATGGTAGCTATTTTAAAATAACTGAATATAAATAATTTCATGATTATAAACATGAACATGTTTAAAGAATTTCTTTAGAAAAAATTAATTACCAAATAATTATAATTTTAAAAACTGATGAATAATTATAGAAAAACTTCAAGCTGTGTCAAATTATTTTTCTAAAATCATGTATAAAGCCTATGTGATCAGACAGCTGATTTTTTTAGTCTTTTTGTTATATGGGTCACAATACAGTAACAGTGACCCTTCCCCCAAGGAATCAATTGAAATATTAGATAAATATTCAGAAGCTATAATGAGAATACATCGGACAAAAAAACAGTGCAGAAATTAAGAAAAACAAAAGAAGTGAGCCAAATCCCTGGGTCAGCTCACTGCTTTCTGGAGTGCGGGAGACAGTTCAGGGAAAGAGATGGTAAGACCGTATTTCCTTTATCCAACCTCATGAGAGTAAGACAGAGTAGAAAGAACACAATGAAGGATGGATAGATGGAGAAAGGGGGATCGATCTCTTGCAAATGGAAAGGAGTGCAAGAGAACTTGGTGAGAAGAGAGGAGGAGAGGAAGGATGAACCAATAGAATAAAGATACGCCATGTACAGGAACCTAATAACCTCAAGGAACGCAGACATTGCATATCATAAGCATGAGATAAAATTAATAATATCAACAGATTTAAAATGGACAAAGGGGATGCTGAAAAGGAAGTAAGAAGGCACAAAGGAAGGGGAAAGGGATTTTAAAAACAATCAAGCTGTATGATGTACAAGTACCTACTCCCCGAGATGAATATAAATTGCATTCACTGAAAACATGTGCTGATAAAAAGGAACTGATTTCCCAAATGAAAGTGTTTTTCTTTTCCACGTTTTTGCATGTTTACATTACAGAATGCCTGCTAAAACACACTACCTTTTTAAAAATATGCCTAAAAGTTTTTCTTTGCAGTTTTCTCTTTGGTAATAAGATTTGACTAATCCTTATACAAAAACTGAGAGTAAAATTGATAAATCTAAGGTTTGGAAATTACTGAAGTTTTGACAGTTGCTAGAAATTATGAATAAATAATGTCGTGTTTTTGCTATTTTTAATTATTTTACTCAACTTAATACATTTAAAAAAAGGACTTTGTAACACAAAATAATAGACATCACAGTAAATTGTTCATAATATATTAAGTACAACTGCTCTTCCTCCCTTTACTTATTTATTATTAATTTCTTGTCTTAAAACAAGTGAAGTTTTTGAGTGAGATTCCTACATGTGTCCACATCTTGAAATTCATAGCAATCAACTTTTAAAGTAGTTCTAGTTTCATCACTCAAATAAGATTCTAACTTGAAACTCCAAGAAGAGAACAGAAATAATTTATTAACCTGTGACCAAATATAGTTACTTGGCAGCTAGCAATAAGATTGCACTATAAAAATAATTTTAATAAATTATGGAAGTTAAGTAACATTGTATATAATGAGCAGACATGAGGAAATCATCTTTGATTCTCATAAAGAAGTTAAAAAAACATTCAAATTTAAGATAAAAATCTGTGATAACCAAGAAGGACAAATAGATTGAAAGAAGAAAATTGAAGTGACATCATTTGGTAAGGCTTTTTAAAAGATTCAAAATTTACTCCTTTCTCCAAATCTACCATAATAAATGGGCCATCCACTGAAAATAACCTAATTATACCTTTGACTGTTAATGGACTACAGCACCATAAATATAAGATAGCAAAGAAATAAGAATAATTAATTTTTATCAAGAAGAATTATTTATGACAGAAAAATGTCCTTGTATGTTTATCAATGTTGATGTCTTTGTGTATGTTTCAATGATCAAATTCAGGAAAACCTGGGGTAAGAAATTAATAGTGTTCAAGAGCTACTCCAAGTTGCTCCATATTTAGTCACCATAAATTGTAGAATCTCATTTATATGCATCAAAACTTTGGCTTTATAACTAGACAGGAGGAACCGATTTTACTGGAAGATTGCATCTGTGGAATGAAAAAGGGATGATGCAAAAATAATATATATCTGCATTGCTGTCAAGTACAGATAGTCGGAGTCTTTTTGGATAAACGTAATAAAAATATGAATACTACTCAACAGTTACACTGAGATTTTGAACACAAATATTCCTCTATGTGCAGGATTGAAAATGTGAGAGCTGCAGAACGGCTTTTTGTCTCTTGAACTTTTCTGTCTTTAGCGTCTCACCAACCTCCCTCCCTCCCTCCGTCTTCCACTTTTCCTCCTTCCGCAGATCAGTTAAGTAGAGGGAGGAAAGATAGTTTAGAAGGCACAGGTTACATTAAGACTCATTGGTGAAAAATGATGCTGGTGACAGATTCCTGAATGTCCCTCTAGGTACGAGAAAAGTACGATCTGGATCAGGAAACAAACAAACAAAAAAAGAATTTATTTTGAGCGTGAAGTACTTTGGCACATGAAGAAACTACATGGAGTAATTTGACTGAGAGGGGAAATGGCGTAAATTCCAGTAAATCCCATATAAAACCTGAGCAGGAGTCAGAGTCTACAGGACCTCATGGGCTGTGTTAACGTAGGTGCAAAAGGCAGCTGAGAAGGGCTGTGAGCAAGGCGGCAGATTCGATCCAGTTATTAATTTTTCAACCACAGAACCTGAATTCAAATTCATCCTTTTACTATGAAGGAAAGAAAGCAGGACAAAAGGAAAGAAGGAAGGAAGTGAAGGGTGGAGGAGGTAACGGTGAATTTCATAAACTAAGCATCACACAGCTAACTGTTGCTTCCATCCACACCCTTCTCTCTCTCGATTGATAGAAATTAGATAAATATTGTTATACTATATATAGGAAAAAACTCATGAGACACAGATGCAGATATATAGAAATCAGATCTGTGACAAGCATACGTGTGTGTTAGACACACTCACTAAAGGAAACACATCATCAATCACAACGTGTGTTGTGAAAGTGCATGAAAGGAGCTGACAGTGGTGAAGGAGAGAATATTCCATAAAAGAAACATAATTACATGGTGAGACTTTATTGTCAGAGAGTCTGTCATGCCTATAGAGTAGTAAGATGTGGCTTAATATCTTGAACCTGAAAATGTGACTATAGGTTATTATTGCCTCTTTGAGACTGAAAAGGGGCCTTATTTATAGTTACATTGGAAACAAGGAATAACTGGATATACATTAGAATAAGGTAGATTAGCTGTAATATAATTTATCTTTGTACTTTATTTGTCTTTTTTATTAAAACACGTTTGCAGTATATGACATTTGCAATCATCACGGGCAGTGGGTATATGTACACAGTATAGCTTATTTCTTATTTTAATCCCCTTTCCCTGTCCTCCTACCTTTCTCACTCCTCCTTTCAATCTGCTTTCCTGACTTGATCTTACTGCTTTAGTAAGTTACATGGGAATAATTTTATTAAAATTTTATAAACAGGAATGTAAAAGAATTATATCAGGCCTTCGCTGAATGGAACAGAGGCTAAGCATCCTCCCCCACTCCATATCTGAGTGAAGATAAGAACTGTTAATTTGGAGTGGACAGCAGTTAGAAGGAAGGTGCAGATATGAACACAATAAAAGATCATGAAAAACTTTAAGGCTGAGACAGCTTGGCAGGTAGCATGGGACTACAAGCCTTCCGTCTGAGAAAATCTGACTCTGCCAAACTGGATAAGCTCAAGGGAGGATCTTACAAGCTAGCCCATGATCCAGGCAGGAAATGCAGAGCCCACGACTGCTACAAACTTTGTAGCAGTTTTCCACTGACATTATATTTTTATTTAAATGAGGAACAATTCCTCTGAATCAATGCAAGGTGCCACTGTACATTCATGGCTTTCTGACTGTCTTGAGTTTTCACTGTAATCTGTGCATTAAGTAAATTTCCTTCAAATTCAGTCACTAAGGCACATTTAAAATACCAGATACATCAAAAGACTGATCCAAGATACAGGTCTACTTGTAATCTTTAGCATGGAAAGTCAGTTTTTCCAGCATCATTTATTAAAAGGTATATATTTTGGCACCATTTATTAAAGGTGTTATGTTTCTTCCAATGAATGTGTTTGGTACCTTTGTCAGAGATAAAGTGGCTAAGTATATCTGGAGTTGTTTCTCCATCTTGTAGTCTGTTCCATTGGTCCTCAGGTCTTTTTTTTTTTTGCCAGTGCTATGCAGATTTTATCACAGTAAATTTGTAGTACAATTTTGATTTAGCTATTGTGATGCCCCCTGCCTTGCCTTGGTTGCCCAGAATTGCCTTTGCTATTCTAAGTTTCTTCCAGTTCCAAACACATCTCAGGATTGTTTTCTCCAGCTCTGGAAAATAAACTGTTGTAATTTTGTTTGGAATTGTATTAAATCTGTATAGCAATTTTGAAAGTTTGACCGTTTTCACTATATCAGTTCTTCCTACCCATGAGCAAGATATCTTTCCATTTTCTGATATCCTCTTCAATCTCCTTTTCCAGAGTACATTATGTCTTCAATATAGATGTCTACTGCTTCCTTCATTAGATTGCTTACTAGGTATTGTGAAAGGAGTTGTCTCCCTAATTTCTTTCTCAGTGAGTTTGTTACTTGGGTAAAGGAAAGCTATTGACTGTTGAGTATCGACTTTGTAGCCACTTATGCTACTGAATTTGATTATTAAATCTAGAAGGGTTTTGATGGAGTTTTGGGGGTTTCCTCTGTAGAGTATCATGTCATCTTCAAATAATGACAATTTGACTTTCTCCTTTTTTATCCTTATGTCTTTAGTTTAAAGAAACTAAAGATAAAGTTCTTGTCTAATTACTCTGGCTAATGTTTCCAGAACTGTATTTACTAAGAGTGTTGACAGTGGATATCCTTGCTTTGTTCTTGATTATAGAGTGAAATTTTTAGTTTTTGCCCTTTTGGTATGATGTTGTTTGTTTGTTTGTTATAGATGGCATTAATCAAATAGAGATAAATACCATGTATTCCAATTTTGTGTAGGGTTTTTATCATGAGTTGGCGTTGGACTTTATCAAGTGTTTCTTCTGCATCTATTGAGATGATCATAAGGTTTTTGTTCTTGGCTCTGTTAAAACATTTTATTGTATTTATTGATTTGAATAGTTTGAACCAGTTGTCCCCAGGATGACTCGTCCTTGGTCATACATATAATCTTCTTGATGATTTGTAGTGTTCTGTTAACCAGGATCCTATTGAGGAATTTGGTATTCATGTTCATTAGGGAGACCTGTGTACAGTTCTCTTTCCTAGATAGATTCTTCTCCTATTTTGGTATCAGGTTAATACTAAAATCAAAATAGTTCAAACATCTAAATATTAAAAAAGGAATACTAAATCTGCTAGATGATAGAGAAAATAGAATTTTTGAAGACCTAGGTATAGGCAAGATATCATGAATAAAACCTATTTCTGGAGAGAAATATACAGAATCAACATCTAAGATCTCATCATACTAAAAACTTTTACAAAGCAAAATAAATCACCAACAGAGTAAAGATACAACTCACATTTTGAGAAAAAAAATTTGCCATTTGCTCCTCAGATGAAAAAGTACTATCTAGAACATAAAAATAAATAAATAAATCAGATCTTCCTAACTGAAGTACCCACTCCAAAAACGGGCATCTGAAATGAATAGACACTTCATAAATGAAGAAGCAGAAGTGGCAAATAAATATATGAAAAAATGCTCAACATCACTGGTCAGTTAAGAAATGCAAATTAAAAACACTAAGATTTTATCTCACTCCAGAGATAAGGACTATTATCAAGAAATCAGCTAATAACAAATGCTGGCTTGGCTGTGGAGAAAAAAGAACACATCTCCATCATTGGTAAGAGTGTAGACTGGCGCGACCTCTGTGAAAATCAGTGCGCAGATTCCTCAAAAGACTAGGAGTAGAGATTCCATTTGACTCAGCTCTTTCTCTTCCTGGTATCCTCCCCTCAAAAAAAAGGCATCATATGGCAGCAATATATGCCCCCCCATGTTGACAGCATCACAGTTTGTAATAGCTGTGTCTTGGAAAGAGCCCAAATACCCATCAACTTGTTGAATATTGAAAATGATGGAATAGAGAAGATATGTAGTAGTATTCTTCTTAAAGTGAATAGACATTTCTAGATAAATAGATACTCCTCCAAGCGAAAGAAATCAGACACACATGTGTAAAAACCACATTGTTTCTTTGGTATGAAAAGCTGAAAGTGTAAATAAGGACCAAAATGAATAATGAATTAGTAGATATTGTGAAATAGGATGAAAATGTCCAAAATAGGAGGTTGATGTATTAAAAGAGCTGGAACCCAACTCTGTCCTAGTCATAAATCTGGAACAACAACATATACTACTAGTTGGCAAAGAGAGATAAACATTCATTTCCCCAAACATATCTTGGCAGTAAAAAGGGAATTTAACAGCATGATGTTTTATGCAAATAATATAATCATCACAGTAAATGGGGTTAAGGATTATTCCAAAAACCTGAAACTAGAAATTCTATTTGTCTTAGCTATTCCAAGTCCAGGTATCTTCCTGAAAGAGTTAAATATATCATACTCTGGTGATGCATGCATAAAAAGTTTATAGTAGCACAACTAATAATAGCTAAATCTTAGAAGCAGCCTGCATGTCCATCAACAATAAATGGAAAAACGTAGTATTTATACACAATGGTGCATGATTCTGCCATATAGAAATATAAACTTGAATCATTGGTGGGAAAATGGATACTCCATACAACCATATTGTTAAATGAAATAAATTAGACATGCAAATTTAAATATCATATAGTTTCCTTATATGAGAAATTTAAATTATAAAGAAAGAGCAAAATAAAGGATAGAGAGTAAGATGCAGGAATGCAGGTCTTTCTCAATGAGGAAAGAGATCGAGAGAGAAAAAAGGGAGGAGGACAAAGAAAGAATGGAGAGGAAAGGGAATTCAGGTATGTTATGTACATGTATGAACTTCACTCAAAGGATATAAGCATTATGCTTTGCAAACATGTACAAAAATAAAAAAGGAAAGAGGTCAGAGAAAGCATGGAAAGACAAGCAAAGGAGGAGGGGATAAAAAAAAAGAAAATAATATGTATCAATTACAAACTAGGAATATAAATACTATGTGCTATAAATATTTGTTAAGGAAAAACAACATAAATAAACCCCTTTGGGTGCAAGCATTTGGACTGTCACTTCACCTGTCTGATTTTTTTCCTGCTATAGTGAAACACTCCCTCACAAGCTTATATGGTATAAAATTTGATGAATATTTGTGATAGGGTGAGGAGATGGTAAACAGGGAAACTCACCTGATTTACCAAGAGCTTCACGTTGGTAATAGAAAAACTGAAAATAGGTTTTAGGTAGCAAAGATATAAATGTTTTATCATTGTGATGTCTAACAAATATTATCAGCCCAATATTATCAGTCATTCAAATTCCACCAGCCCTTTTGTGTTTTATGATTTAGTAAAGCATACTGAAATATGTATCCTAATTACACACTTCACCTAACTCATCAGTGCACAAACTACACGTGTTCATTCAACAATCAGAATCAGACAATTATTTACTACAGTCTTGCATTTATATGCAAAGATCTACAATTTAAAGAAAATAGCCTCTTGCAACTCATGTTAATGATGCATGAGAATGCTTACATAGGGATGAACTAATAAAATTTATTTCATATTGCCCTATTAAATGTGTTTTCTTAGAACTGAGAAACCAACCAGTGAAAAAGAACAAAACATATTAAGGAAATAAAACATTGTGAAACAATTTTTATCCTTTTAAAACATCAATCTTTTGGTAGTATTAACTTGTGTACTATATAATGTGATCTTTATTGACACATTTTTCTATGGTATTTTGCTAGCTGTTTTAATGTTCTGTATTCATTTCAATTTTATAGCACCACTCCAAACTTATATACCTTCCAAATAGGCACTTTCTTGGTGTATTTTTCCTAAACAGATCAACATGTTTGCACGCACAAATATGTTATATCACTTTCAAACATTTTCACAAAATTCAAAATTAGTGTTTTTGTTTAATTTCTCTAATGCTCTCTTAAAGTAGTAGAAAATTTACATTTGAAATGATTTAATAAATAACCTAATTCAATACTCGTGTTTTATAATTTAATAAATCATAATGCACATGCATTAATTTGTTCAATAAAGCATACTAATCAACTGTTCAATAGTGTTTCACGCCATGCAGTGATTTCCTAATCTTTGTTTTTCTTCACACACCCTGTTTCTTTCCATCCATTTTTCCTTCCTCTTATCACAGAGTGAAATAAATAGGCAAACTAGGTGTTTTAAGTACCAAATGGGACAGGGAAATTTCTGACCATCGTTAATATATTATAGACAATTTAAAATTGCAAAAATTTACCCAGAAACCACATTGTTCACTCATCTAACAAAATATAAAGCATGCTTACTATGCCAGAGGGATTTTACTTCTTTTTTTTAACCTAGGACCAAGAAGAAAGTCATAGTCATCACAGTGCTGATCACCCAGTGGGAGACACTAAAAACAAGTGAAAATTCACCTAAAATGTCTTTATCTGAATAAATACCATTAAAGGGGGATTGGTATTAATTTAGAAAATTAGTAAAACTGGGAATCAATCTGTTCTTTTTTATGGATTAATCATAGAATGTCTCTCCAGTAAGGTGAGTTTTGATTTGAGGCTGAGGATAAACAAGCTACACGGAAAGAGATAGTGATGTGTAACAAAGCACAGGTGTGGAGCTGAGGTACAGCTTGATGAGGGAAAGTCTTGGGATGTTGGAGAGCCCACTGATGTCCAATGCATTTGAAAAGCAGTCAGGCAGGGCACAACGTCACTTAAAGAAAGTAAGAAAACCCACATCAGCAACGGTTTCCCAGAACACTCAATTTTATGTCTCCAGTTTACATTAGGCTAATATCACTGCTTTACCTTATCTACCTTGCCTAGAAAGGACTGAAAACATGAAACACTAGTGTGTTTGGCTGACCTCTCTATGAGTAAGTTGTACTTGTACTTTCAGTTGCATTTAAAAATAATGTTAGAACATTTGTCATTCTATTTAGTGCTCTCATCAACTATCTGAGGCAGACTGATTACAACTCAAATGCTGCATTCAGACAAAAATTCACTGAAAATCTTGGGTGCAACTTTGTAATACTGCATATGTTTGTTGAGTATTTTATAACGCAGGTAGTGTAAAGTCTTTGTGTGTTTGTTTTTATATTTTGTTTTAGTTTTCACATCTTATTTCTAGTATGCAGAGATTTCTGTTCTGTTGAGAATCCCTGGTGTTATGAAGTATCATTTCTGTGTAGTTTGCAAATGACATATTTGCTTGTGTCAGCTCTTTTTGTGACTCTTTCTGACTCTCACATGAAAAACCATTTTTATCTCTAGTAAACCCTTTAGAGTATATAAAATTCCTATGGTTTTACTCTGGAAAGAAAAACAGTGAAATGTTCAGTCATATGCTGTTCTCATGGAATCTCCAGGGAATAGGTCTAGAGGAACCGATCCTGACTGAGGCAGGCACTGTGCAGGGAACTCTGCTTAGAGTGTGTTTCTCTCATGGTCAGTTCCCCAAAAAGATACAACCCACATAGTCCAGGAATGGCCTATATTTTATGAGCATTTATATTAATATGAAAAGTAAACATATATATTCAGAGCATCACGTAAGAAAACAGCAAACTTCTCACTTTCCACATAGTGCTGTGTTTGGATTTGTTAAATAAGAAGGGCTTATTTTCCAGTATTTTCCATTTGTTGAAAATAGAATTCTAGAATTCATACGTTTGTTTTCTTGATAAGGCCAGCTTATACATAGTTGTTCATTTATTAGCTGAATATTTATAGAAAAAAAAGAAAAGAAAAAGAAAAAAAATAGGCCTAACTCTTGAGGAGCTAGAGGATACAGATAATTAAAATGATTGCAATACAATCAAATAAGCAACACAAATTAGAACATGATGAATGTAGCAATGAAGGTATGCAAACAAAAAGTATGGATCATGTAAAAGATGACTTTGAAATAGACTGAAGGCATAAGTATGGTATGGAAAAGATATCTGAGTTGAATGTGGAAAGACATATGATAGGTTAAATTAAGTCTCAGACATTAAGCAAGTTGATAGATATTTGCAAAGTTTATTATTAATGAGCAAAAAATCTTACATAAGAAATAAACTTTCAAAAATTAAATTACCTTGTCAAGGATGGGGATTTAACATGGCTAAAAGTAGAGATGTCCAGCTGGAGTTAATCAGAGAAAATCATCTAAAAACACAGTAATTGGAGAGGGAGAAACATACATCCTGATGCCAAAATCCATCTGAACCAAGACAAATGTAGATCGACTAAAACATAGGCATAGAGCTTTATAAAATGGCAAAGCATCCCATAGGGTCCCCTGTGGGAACCATGCCTGCATGCAGAGCACAAATCACCATTCTGGGAAGTTCCTCCCAAAAACTGATGGGCTGCGATAATGGCGCAAATTAAACCACACAGGATAAATTTGGTATACAAAACCTGAGGCCGTTTTTGTCTTCTTCCAAACGAAGACATTGTACCTTGGTGGTAAATTTCACCTACACACAAAGTGCAAGTGATCAGGAAGATGCTCCTTGCAAATGGGTCAGCAGTCTCTTTTCTGTTTTCTTTCTGTTGTGCACCATAGTGATTAACTGGAACTTCTACCAACAACAAGGTTAGAGACTGCAGTGGTGAAGGCAGTGGTGAAGGTAGTGAATGGAACAGCACCATCTCTCCTGCCCTGCTGTATTTTGGTTTTTCAGGTTTTTACTTTTATTGCTTATTTTGTTTTGTTCAGCTTTTCTCTCTTTCCTCAACTTTCTTGATTTTTTTATATTTTCATATGAATGAACATTGTTTTTCTGGTTTGCTTCAACAGACTTTTGCTTTCTCTTTTATTCTTTTTCTTCTGTTTTCTTCCCAAAGTTTCCCAAAGTTGGATAATATCCTTAATCCTTCAGCCTGGCTTCTATACTGATATTCATTTAACTATTTTCTCCTCTTTCTCTTGATTTCCTTCTATCTTAATTCCTTTTCTCATTGTTGAGACAAAATACTCAATGACTGAAGTTAAGAGAGGAAAGACTTATTTAGCTAACAGTTTGTAGAGGTTTCAGTTCATAATCTGCCAACTACAAGGCAAGGTAGCTCATGGCAACAGTTTCTTCATGGCAAAAGACAGCCAAAACAATAAGAGAAAGGAACAAGCCTCTCTCTGTCCCTTATATTGTATGCAGCTACCTGTCTTGGGTGTGGGTGTAGCACTCACTCACTTAATCCCAGCATTGGGCCATGAATCACTCACAAACTCTAGATTCAGCCACTTGAAAAAAAGTGTACACACTATGGCTGCAGGTTTTGGGGAGATATCCAGGCACAAACCACAACAGTATGACCCTGGCCCCCCAAAGACCAACATACACTCTCCCACATAAAAAGCATTTAGTTCATCCCCAAGAGTTGCTACAATCCTAACAGTTTCAGCATTGCTGAAATTTTCTGTTTTAAATTTCCTCTGTGATTTAAAGCAAACTCTTAACTGTGAGCCCTGAACAAATGAAAATAAAGTTAAACAATTCCAACATTCAATGTCACAAGGTAACTATTTTCTTTCTAAAAATTACAAGCAGGTGGATGCAAAGGAATGAGATGAAAGCAAGTTGAAAAGTCACCAGGGCAAATGTTAAATCCTTTAGTTCCATGTCCAGTATTCAAAGGAATCTTTGGCAATAAGTGAGCTCCAAAAAGCTTGGGTGGCTCTCCCCCTAAGATACAGCTGGTTGTCATAGCTCCTGTGGCTTCTCTCATAGGCCTGCTCAGCTCCCTGCTTGAAGTTTTCTTGAGATCATCCACCTTCTTGGTTTCTTCAAACTTCTGGTGTCTCCACTGTGCCTTTGGCTTCATATGCACCGCCTCACACACTGGTCCCTCAGAGGCATACTTGTCTGCCTAGGCCTGCAGAAATCTGGGTGGAAGCTTTCCTGAACCGACAATTCTTCCATTCTGCATGCACCTAAAACTGGTGACATGTAGACGATGTGAAAGTCTACTACCAGCTGGAGCAGTAAGCAGGCTACTCTTTCCTTAACTGTAGAGATCCAGTGGCTGAATCACTGAACATTCTGAATCTAACTCAGGGGAAAAAAATTCTCCATATTGCCATTATTGTGGAACGTGGTTCTCTAGGACTCTCTCCTCAAAGAAAAATCTTTCTTTCACTTTTGCAATTTTGAGGCTGTGAAGGGTTGAGTTTTCTGTTTCTTGTGATGACCTCAGACCATTTTTTTCTTCTGTTTCTTCTCAAGAATCACTCTGTATTTGCAGTCCACAGCTTTACCAGAGCTTCCTTTTTTGATTCTCCACATAAATCTGGCTAAATATTTCAAAAAGTGCTTATGCCACCACTTCAACGTTCAACTGCATTGAAATTTCTTTCACCAGATTAATTAGTCTGCCAACCTTAATCCATATCTGACAGTCTCTGGACATGTGAAAAATGCAGACAATTTTCTGTCAATGTATAACACATATCATCTGGAATCCTTCAGCCAATGCAGTCCTTCTTCCTATAATAAATCTGTGGAACCTCGTCCATACCAGCAAGAGTTCTATCAGCATTCTGGCACTATTTCTATTAGCCTTCTGGTCACTGCCAAATGAATCAAGTTGAGAACGAAATATCAGATCTGGAAAGCAGGATTGCAACTAGCAATCACAAAGAGAAAAATTTCTTTAAAAAATCAAACTATGAAACTAAGAAAAATATATCTAACAGTTGCCAGATGATGAAAAAAGACAACATAAGATCGATCACAGTCAATGAAAAAGAGACAGTGCATATAATATAAAAAACCAATTCACAGAAGTAATGACATACAAATTCTCAACTAGGTAAAAGAATCTGACATACAGGAGAGTGAATCATATATAACTCCAATTAATCATGACCAAAATAAAACTACACCAAGGCATATGATAATCAATATTCGAGATATTCAGTACAAGAACAGAATATTAAAAGCTGTCAGAGGTAAGAAACAAATCATCTATAAAGAAAGGCCATCATAATCATAACAGACTTCTCAACAGCAAACTTTAAGTTAATATGAGTTTGGAGTGAAGCATTTCAAATCCCAAAAGTAAACAACCTCCAGCCCAAACAGATATACTTTGCAAAAATCTTTCAAAATCAGTGGAGAAATAAGATACATCTATGACAAAAGACAAGTGGAAAAATTCATGACCACCCAATCACCTCTACAAAATATTGTGAAAGATACCTTTAAAAAGCAGCAAAGAAGACTACAATCACAAGAACAGCAATAGAAAGAATACAGAATGCAAGACAAGCTATTAAACTGAGAGAAAAAACAAGGAATAAATACAGGAAAATAATACAATGAGGAAAAATCAATACATATCAGTTATAATCATCAATGTAAATGATCTCAATTCACCAATCAAAAGATACAGAGTGAATGAATGGATCAGAGAAACAAGATCTAACAATATGATGCATAAAAGAAGAAACATTTAAGTCAAAAATAAATGGATAAAAAAAATGGAAAACCATACTTCATACAAAAGGAATCCAGAGAAAAACAGAAGTAACCTTTCTATCTGCAGATAAAGTGAATTTAAATTCAAGACTCATAAAGAGAATTAAATAAGGTAACTAAATGTTGATTAAGAAAATAATTCAATAGGATAAGATAGCAGTCATAAATATATATGCACCAAAACTAGCACACCCAACTAGATGAAACAAATATTGATGAACATGAAAAATCAACTAAAGAGTAACACAATGTAGTGGGGGATTCAATACCTCATGGTCACAAACAGACAGATCAACTAGACAAAAAACTGATAAAGAAATAGCATAAATGAACAAAATCTGTGAATAAATGAACTTAGAAGATGTCTATGGAATAGTCTACCTCATATTATCAGAATTCACATTATTCTCAGCTGTGCATAGGATGTTCTAAAAATACACAACATACTAGCTCATAGAACATACTTAAGCAATTGCAAAGGTGATGCAATGGTCCCTTGCATATTAGGAGACTATACTGCAATGAAATTTGAAATAAATGACAGAAAGACTCATAATAATGACACAAACAAACAAATTGTATACTACCCTGTGGAACAACTAATGAGTTACAGATGAAATCAAAGAAGCTATTATGGAATTTCTACAGTTAAATGATAATGCCAGGACAGCACTGGAACTTATTGGACACAATTAAAGCAGTCGTAGCACAGAAATTTACAGTGATGAATTCCCACATCAGACAAGCAGAACAACTTGAACTTCAAACTTCAAGGAAAATGAATAGTAAGTCAAGTTAATACTTTGCACAAGGGGGGAAACTATGAGGAGCAGAGCAGAAAGTAATGCAGTTAAGACTAATAAAACAATACTATCAATGAATCAAACAGTTGGTTCTTTGAAAGATTAAATAACATTGATAAACGTTTACCAAACCTTATCAAAAAGAGGGAAGAAAAGACTCAAATCCATGCAATTAAAAATGAAAAGGGTGAAATCCCAATGGATCCTAAAGAAATTCAAAAGACTACTACTTTGAGAACCTGTATTCATGAAGATAGAAAATACCCAAAGGTGGACAGATTACTAGATACATACAAACTACCAAAGCTGAATCAAGAAGATATAAATACTCTAAATAAACTAATATCTGTCAACGAGGTAGAAGATGTAATTATAAACTACCACCAAAGATAATCCCAGACCCTGACAGATTTGCTTCTGAATTCTACAAGAAATTTAGAGAAAATCTAATGTCCCTATTCTTCAAACTCTTTAGTGAATTTGCAAGGGAAGTAATCATCCTAAAGTCATTCCTGGAAACAAGTATTACACTCATACCAAGAGAAGGGTCAAATCAAAAAAAGAAAACTATAGACCAGTTTCCTTAATGAACACAGACACAAAAATCCTCAACAAAATACTGGCAAACTGAATGCAGCAAATCATCAACAAGATTATATATCATGACCAAGTAGTACTCATCTCAAGGATTAAGAAATGGCTCAATATATGAAAATCAACAAATTTATTTTACCCTATCAACAGAGTTAAGGACAAAAATTATGATCATATCAGCAGATCCAGAAAAAAAGCATTTGACATAGCCAGGACCAATTCATGATAAAAACACTACACAGAATTAGAATAGAATGATCTTTATCTCAATCCGATTAAAGCCATTTATTCAAACCATAAGGCAACATCATACTAAAAACTGAAAAGCTTTCACTCTAAAATCAAGAACAAGCCAAAGATGTCTACTGTTACCACTCTTATTCAATATAGTTCTGGAAACATTAGCCAAAACAATTAGACAAGAGAAAGAAATAAAAGGAATATAGACAGAAAAGGAAGAAGTTAAACTACCATTCTTTTTGGATGATATTATACTCTGCATAGAAGACTCCCAAACCTCTACCAAAATACTTTTAGTTGTAATAACCAAATTCAGTAGCATAACTTTATACAAAATCAGCACTCAAAAGTCAATAGTATTGCTGTATATCAACAACAAAGTCACTGAAAGAGAAATTAGAGAAACCACACCTTTCCAATAGCATTTTAAAAATTAAAAAGTAATCAATTTAGCAAAGAAAGTATAATTTCTTTACATTGAAAACTATAGTACTCTGAAAAGAGATCAATGAGGATATCAGAAAATGAAAATATATCCTTTGTTTTCATGTGGCAAAAACCAACATTGAGAAAATGACCACGCTCCCTAAATTGTTATAAAGATTTAATGCAAAACTGCTAAAAATACCAAAAGCATACCTCAGAGAAGTTTTTAAAAACACCCTAAAATTTATTTGGAAAAATAAGAGACTTAGAGTAGTGAAAGCAGCAAAGGCAAGGCTGAAGGAATAAAATCCCTAATTTTAAATTATACTAAAAATCTACTATGATAAAAACAGAATAGTACTAGCAAAAATACAGACTGAAGGATCAATAAAACAGATGAGAAAATACAGAAAAAGCTCCAAACACACTCAGTTACCTTATCTTTGACAAAGGAGATGAAAAAGGGCATATTCATTGGAATTAAGATAGCCTCTTTATAAATATTGCTGCAGAAACTGACTTATTGGCTATGCATGGGCCACAGAGATGGCAACCCAACACCATCTCTTTACTATTACACTGCAACATTTTCAGGCCATTTTCAGGAAGGAGAAGAAGCCAACCACTTCCTGTGAGTCAGTGCCATGCACAGGCCAAGGGGAGGACAACCAAACACCAGACCCTTCTTGTTAGTCGGTGCCATTCCCAGGCCACAGGGAGGAGAACAAAAAGCCAATCATTTCCTGTGAGTCAGTACCATGCATGGGCTGCAGAGAGGACAATTGGATGCAAACTCATACTGGTGCCTAGGCTGAGAGACAAAAGGAGCCAAGATCCACACCACCCCCTCCCTCGCGAGCAACTGGCTGATCCAGAGAAACACAGGCTGAGATGATAGCTATTGAAATACAACACAACTTGTAGTATTTAGTGTTGCATTGAGTTTGCAGGCCTAAAGCTGGTATTTTGATCATCTATTGAGAGCATAACAGTATGCAGTACAGCTTCTATACAGGCTCTCCTTCTGAAGGTGGTAGTTCTCTTTTGTCTTGTTATAAAGT
Organism: Hydrochoerus hydrochaeris; assembly: GCA_004027455.1. NCBI lineage: Eukaryota > Metazoa > Chordata > Mammalia > Rodentia > Hydrochaeridae > Hydrochoerus > Hydrochoerus hydrochaeris. The sequence goes on from PVLA01008897.1 coordinate 73,892, forward strand.
CCTGTATCATTTCATTGTTTTGTTTTGCGTGGTTTCATTTTTCTTTTTCCTGTTTAATTTTATTATATGTGATGGCATGGGTATCTATTTCAAAGATAACAAGATATAATATCGTAGTTATTTTTGATTTACTGTAATTTTGTTTTGAAGTCCTGTATTGTGGTAATTGTTTTGTTTTTATTGAGTCTATTCTGTTTTGTCTGGTTTTCCTATGTCTAATGGTATGGGCAGCTATTTTGAAGACAACAAGAGGTATTGCGGTGACCATTGTTGATTTCCTATTATCTTCTTTTGAAGCTCTATATCACTTGCACTGTTTTGTTTTGACTGACTTCATTCTGTCTTATTTTACTTGGTTTTGTTCTCTTTAAAAACTGGCTTATCACATGCCAAAGATAAAAAACAAGACTCATGTTTCTCACTATGCACTACACTAAAATTCAAAAGAGCTAAATATTAGAGCAAAAGATATAGCTCAATAGCACAGCACTTGCCTGGCAAGCATGAAATAAAGTTTGACTTCCAGTACCAAACATTAAAACAGAAACAGTAAGTCTGCTGCAAGAGAGGATATTAAAAACTCTTAAAAATATTGATGTAGGCAAAGATTTTATGAAAAAATCCATAATTGCATGGAAAATATTACAAAGAACCAAGAATTGGGATCTTATCTTATTAAAAAGTTTTTGCACATAAAAAGTCATGACCAAAGATGAAGAGACAATCAACACAGAGAGAAAAATATTATTTGCAAATATTCCTCAGGTAAATCATTAATATCTACAATATATAAAAACTGTAAAATCTGTCCCAATGGGGGCATGTAAGATGAATACACACTTCTCAGATAAAGAACTAAATAAATATATGACCAAGGAAGCAAACTCCTTCTAATGAGTGAACAGCAGTCACTGACTGAGCCAGCTCCTTCCTTTGAGCCACCGGCAGCCATGCAGGCAAGAACCCTTCCCTCCATAAGTGACCTGGTTCTTACTCCAATTAACTAAATATTACTGTAAATGCAGGAGTTTCACCCCTGTGGTGAAATGCAACATGGAGATCTTCTCTTAACATACTTCTCCTTGTTAACATCATTTGTTACTTGCAAGTTCTTGAACCACTCCCACTGTTCAGTTTCCTGTATTGTTTGAAACAAATAATAAATACAGGGAGCTCAGAGGCATTCCCTGTCTTAGGCCTCAGAGTCTGAAACTCAGAAGAAGGGTTTTGATCCTCCTGGAGCTCTAAAATCATACCACTTAGCTGTTTGATTTAAGCCTTTGCCATACACTCCTTTGGGAGATTGGGGATCTAGGCCAGGTCCCTGATAACTGGCACCTAAACAGGGACCTAAAATCCATGGCCTAGGAATTTTAGCCTGAATGAATAAGTGCACATAGAATGGAAAGTCTGGATGTGGATGAGGTCTTCAGAGTATGAAAAGCCTTGCCAATAATGCAAGGAGAAAAGAGGGAAGAACAAAGGTGAGTCTTCCTGCTGTGAACAAACCATTTTATATGGGAGTAAAAACTAGGGCTAGGGATATAGCTCAGTAACACAAATGCCTACCTGGCAAGCACAAGGTTCTGAGTTTGATTCCTAAAAACAACAACAAAAGTGGGACAAAAACTTTTAGCTGAAGTGCAAGTATATTCGTGGCTGCGGCAAGGCCTTATTAAATGATCAGGGGTTTATATGCCAAAGAAGACCTAGCAAAAATGTTAAAAGAGGTAACTAAATACAATCCATGATTTCCTCAGACAGGCACTATAGATATTGATAATGTGGAACAAGTTGGAAAAAATCTTAAAAAGGCATATAGTGCAAGAAAAAATCATTTCCCCTAAGACATTCTCAATTTGGAACCTCGTTCATTCAGTTTTGTGTCCACTACAGAGCTCACCATCAATAGTTTCTGGTTCAGACATGGAGGAGACAAAAGAGCTCCAAGCTGTGGCAGCCACCGCCAAGGAGAAACGGAGCAGGAGCCATTACAAAGAATATGTCACATGGCTCTGTCCAAAAATGTATGGGTTTTAAGAAAAGAAGAGATCACAAAAGGGAAGAACAACAACCTCCCTGCTTGCTTCCCAGTTGGAACTGAAAGAGATGCTAATAATCATGAGTATTTTGTTCATACACCTTTTGAAATACAACTACTAAAAAATCTTAAACAGAGTGTGGTTAACAATGGAGTTTAAAGTCCATATACTGTGGGACTCTTACAAAATATTTTGGCTACATATCGATTGACACCTTATGATATCAATCATCTGGCACAAACATGCCTGTCTCCTGCTCAATTCCTTCACTTTGATGTAAAGTTAAAACTCTTGCTCTGGAGCAGGCTCATATTCACAGAACAGGTCCCAATTCGCATCCAGCAATAAGTGAAGAATTGCTTTCTGGGACAGAAATATTTGCACCACTTGAGAAATAGATTCAATGTCCTGATGAGCTATGTTTGCATTTGGCAGATTTAATAAAAAGAGCATGGACAAGTATTCCAGAGGATGGGATTCCTGTGATGTCCCTTTTATATATTTTTCAAATACCCCAAGAGCCATTCACTCAACTTGTGGCTAAATTACAAGAAGCCATTCACAGACAGGTTTCAAACACAGAAGTTACAAACATTTTAACTCTACAATTAGCATGGGAAAGATTCAATCATAATTGTAAATAGGCTTTAAAACCAAGTAATGATTTAACACCATACATTCAAGCTTGTCAAGACTTTGGAACTGAATTATGTAAGACAACTCTGTTGGCTCAGGTTATGGCTGGTCTTACAAGTACAAAAGAAAGTAATGTGAAATGTTTTAACTGTGGAAAAACGGGGCATATTAAAAAAGTGCAGAGTTCTTGCCAGATCAAATATGGAAGATGTGGTAGCTGCAGCAAGTCAAAGAAGCAATGCCTCTGGCGTGGAGGACTCGGGTCTTGCACCTGGACTCAGTCCAAAACACCAAAAAAGGAGGCATTGAGCCAAATATTGTTAGTCTAAGTTCTATAAGGATGGTACACCTTTGCCCAAAAATGAGATGATGGCTTTTCCTCAGGCCATCCAAATAATAGAGGACAAATAACCTGTGAGTCAAAACATCAGCCATCTTTACCCAATACAAACTTGCCAACAAATTTAACAGCATCATCAAAGGTGGTTACTCAGAGAGATGTCAATTCACTCACCAGAAAAATAATTAAAAGTGCAGGGTTAGATCTTCCTGCAGCTTTCAGAGTCACTCTCATTGGATGTGACCAACTTACACCATTTCTTACAGGAATTTATGATCCCCCACCTGTAGGAACAGTTGGTCTTGTGCTGGCAAAGGCTAACTTGAATCTAAAAAAAAATAACTATTGTGCCTAGTTTGATTGATGATGATTGTAGAGATGAGATACAAATTCTTGCATGTGCTATGGATCTCTGGGTTTTTAAACAAGAAGATTATTTGGCGTAATTGGTTTTGTTACCTATAAATAAGCCTTTGTTCTTAAAATACAGACAACTCAAGAGGGAGAAAGACCCTCAGACAACACTAGATAAAGAGAGACTTACTTTACATAGGAAGTGACTAACAATCAGCCTGTGTATTTTATAAAGATTAATAGAAAATGCTTTGAAGGTCTAACAGACACTGGCACAGATGTTGTCTGTAATTTCATCAGAACAATGATCCACTAAGTGGTCATCACAAAAAGCTCCTACATCTCTTATCTGGTTAAGACCCCCTCAACATGTGTTATGAAGTACCTCACCCCTACCTTATGGGGGCCAGGCCAACAAAAGGATTTATTTTTATCATAATTGGCACCTATTGCAATTAACTTATGGAGAAGAGATTTGTTACAAAACTGGAAGTTAGTGCTACTAGTGATTTTGATTTTAAGACTACAGAAACAAGTTCCAATGTGGAAACTAAATGAATAGATTCAGATCCTAAGATTAAACAAATTATGCCTAAAATGGGATATGGATAGCAGAAAGACAAGAGGCCAAAAAATAATTTTTTTTTTTTACAGGGCATCAAAGAGCCTGTTAAGATTATACCTAAAAATGACAGGCAAGCTATCAGATATCACCAAGTTTTTTGCCAAGAAGCTTTGATGCTCCTCCACCCACAACAGCTCTGCCTTTACAATGAAAAAAACTGAGGCACTTGTTTGAGTAGGTCAATGGCCCTTTAAAAAGGAGAAACTAACTCAATTACACCAATTAGTTGAAGAACAACTGGGATTAGGACATTTAGAAAACTCAGTCCTTGGAATACTCTTGTCTTTGTTATGCCAAAAAAAGTTAGGCAAATGGATGTTATTACAAGGTTTAAAAGCTGTAAATGCTTGCTTTCTCCCAGTGGGGACACTGCAACCAGGACTGGCAAATCCAACTGCAGTTCCAGAGAGGGGCCTCTCATCATAATTGATTTAAAAGGTTGCTTTTTTAAAACAGCTCTTTTTCATGCAGATCGGCCACATTTGGCTTTTTCTGTGCTTAGTTTAGATTTTAAAGAACCAGTGCAGTGGTATCAGTGGATCACATTACCTCAACAAATGAAAAATAGTCCATCTTTGTGTCAGCTTTTTGTACAACGAGCCTTACAAAAAGTTAGACAAACTTATCCTTCCTCATACATAGCCCATGGGACAACATCCTATTGTCACCTACAATAAAAGAACAATTATATGATACATTTACAAAAGCAAGATGAGATTTGATATCTTTTGTTCTCCGCATTGCTCCAGACAAGGAACAATTGTCCAGATCTTACTATTAGCTGGGAACAATGGTGGCTGACAGGGCAACAAAGCCACAGAAGGCCAAACTTGGGTATTGCTACTGATTCATTGAAATGCTTATATAGTACGTTACAGGGAGACCCAGCTATTGATTCTCCTCATAGTGTGTCTACTGAGGCTCAGAAAGAGCTAGCTTTAGTCGAAAAAAGTTTACAACAACATTAAGTTTTTAGAATAAATAGAAATTGCCCTCTTGTTCTTTATATTATAAACACTCCTCATTCTCCTCCAGATCTCATACAGCAATATCACAATAAACAAATTTACCATACTGGGTGGCTTAATCTTTCTAACCAGTTAGTCAAAACTTTACAGTTCTACTTAGAACAAATTGCCAAGATTATCACCAATGGAAGAAAAAGGTCTAAACAACTCTTTGGTATTGATCCAGCTACACTTGAATTGCCTTTGGATTTAAATCAGTAATTGACCTGGCTATGACAAGATCTATATTGGCAAATAAGCTTCACAGATTTCATAGGACAAATTGATAATCCCTTTCTCAGTGATCCTATCTTTCAATTTTTCACAAGTTTCATGTATTATTCCAAAAATTAATAATTTAAATCTATTCCTGATGAACAACTTATTCTACTGTTGGCTCATCAAAAGGCAAGGTTGAAATTTGGAGTAAGATTTTCAACAGGTAATACGGACCTAGGACTTTCGACCCAAAGATCTGAGATCACTGCTATTTTAATTGTCATACAACAATTTAATTACAAACCTATTAATATAATCAGTGACTCAGCATATGCAATTCATTTCAGGCAGTGGCTTGAGATTGCCATCCATGGTCGAACTTAGACCCACCTGTCTTTAATTTGTTTCTTAGGCTACAAATGGTGATTTGTAATCAAATAGCACCCTTTTATATTGGACACATAAGGCCTTATTCTAATTTACCTGGATTTTTAACATATGGTATTCAAAAAGCTGATTCATTATTTGCTTTTATTACACCATGTGATGCACCGGTTGATGCAGGATCCCGGAGAAGTCTTGAGTTGCTGTTGCTGTCCAGACCTCTGGAGGCCACACAAAGCCAAGTGTTGACCCTAGCGGAAGATCCTTTGCTTAATGACATTCAGCCAACTTCCAGGATCCTGAAGACATGGTTCAATCTGTTTATGGATTAGCTATGCACTGCTATGTTCATGGTAGCAACCATCTTTGCAGGAACTATGCAAGTTAGCAAAGATCTATGGTGTGCTTGCCAGCATCACCATCTCCTGTAAGTATAAAGGCTCTCAGAACTCCAGGAAATGCTGATGTTAGACATAATCCCAAAAATGGAAGTAACCACTATTTTTCAATTATAGAAAAACAAAATTTAGCCCAGGAATTTAACCCAGCAGCTCAAGAACTTGCTTAGTAAGCATTACATTGTGCATTCATTCCTGGTACCAAAAAAAACCAAAGAACAAAACAAGGCAAAACCTGCCAAAATGCCAAAATAAAATGTTAAGTTTGAATAGCATTTGCTGTTATGCATGGTTATCAGGAGAGTAACATAAAATGTTTTATTATTGTACCTTAGCAAATCATAATATTTCATATTATTTGGTGGAATTCAGATTAAAATTATATGTATAGATGTATTATTTAAAATATACATACCCATGCTGTTTAATTTCAATCAACATTTTGTGCTCATAAAAATACCATCATGAGGAATCATATATTTTTTTCTCTGACAAAGATATTTATGAGCCAGCGAATCTGCAGTTTTTAATTCAGGTGATTGAGAAGCAAACTAAACTTTGCATTGCTCTTATTTTTCTTAATTTTATTTTAGAATAAAAGTAAGCAAACTAAAACAGTATAACGTCAATCAAAACAAGACAATGAAAGTGCCTCAGGATTTCACATCAAGATAATAGGAAAAAAATGCAGTGGTGGCTATAATGCCCTTGTTGTGTTCAAAATAGCTGCCTATACCATCAGACAGTAAAATGAAACAACATAGAAACAGAATGGAACCAATCAAAACCAAAATAATGAATGCAATACATGACTTCAAAACCGGATAATAGTAAATCTAAAATGGCTGCCATCATATATCTTGTGCACTGGTCTTATTTTTAGTGGGATGACCATGGCAAGGCCCAACTCATCTCATCCTTCGGTGGCACCTGGTCTCAGGAAAGTAACTGGCTGGTCAACTCTTCCAGCAGTGCCTTTGGACTCAGCAGCATTCATGTCCCCAGCGCTCTTCCCAAGCTGTTACAGGGCCTGACTGGATGCATGAAGCTCCTTCATGTCTCCACAGTGCTCCACTCTGATGGGTCGCCTTTGGTCTTGGGCTACCTTCTGCTCTGCAATCAGAGGCTCTAACTACATAATCCTGCATTTTTTCTCTTCACACATCTCAGACTCACATTCCTGTCTGATGGTGTTTCCTCCTTACTTCTGCTTCTACTAGTTACTCTTCATAAGAGTTTGTCCAGTAGGGCTCTTTCATGGATGATTCCATCCTGTACCTAATGCTCAGAAAACCCACATCTTCTGTGATACAGCTGGGGTTTATTTTTGACAAATCTTTATTTTGTTTACATCAGTCTATACAGAAATGTTACACATTTAATACTCAAAAATTTTTTCACCATCAGTATGACAGTGAGGGAAGCTCTGCCGATGTGTGTAGAATCTTTTGTACATATATTTCCTGTAGAGAAGATCTAAAAGTCTCTGTACTGCACTGCTTTATGCCAAATTCCTATTCTTTCAAGGTAAATGTGTTCAAAAGTTTTAATAATATGCTTATACAACCATCTTAAACTTTTTTCTTAATATATATTTTTGTCTTATATTCCTGTTTCTCTTCCACCGTGATCCAAGTCCATGTTGTCTGATATATCTCCATCCTTGCAATATCCTATCACATCAATGTTTGTATTGATTAGCTTTGCTGTTGCTAGATACCTATCACCTGCAGCTTATGGTTGGGAATGGTTTATTTGGCTTATGTTTCAGCCTGTGGTGAGCTAGTTTCAAAACAGAAACCTAACAGCAGCAGTAGCTCATGGCAGAGCAGGGTTGCTCACTTCATGGCTGGCAGAAAGCAGAGCACAGGGGAGTAGAACCAGGGAGAAAATACCCTCCAGGGGCCTGTCCCCGGGTCACATCTTGTCCACCTAGGCCCAGCCTCCTAACAGCTCATTCAGCTATGAACCTCAATGGATCATCTACGTACTGATGAGTAAGTGCCCCGTGATCCAGTTGCCTTCCCAGGAGTCTCCGAATACACCTGGGTCGACAGTGAATGGGAACTGGCTCACTATTGAATAGGTCATGTGACTGTGTAAGCATTCCTCACAGTTGTGCAATGCGATGTGTCTTGATTAAATTACCTTTTTCTAATTCACTTGTTTAGTTTTCCATGGAATGACTCTCCGGGACTGCTCTTTGCATAGGTCTATATAGATCATGTAGGTATCTTTTTTCAGAAGTGTACATCCAGTTAAGATATTTAAACTCTTTATGTCATCTATTAATTTTACCTTGTATTCTTGATGATATCTTCTCTGGAGCCTGTCTTTCCATTACCTCCCCCAGGCTTGGTTGCTTGTGAAATAACCCCATAGTAATAATCTGGGCTTTCCATTGTCATCATCATGGGCATTCTCGTTAGAGTGCTTTTGGTGTGGAATTCTTCTGTGTGTTTATTTACTTGTTTAGATTCACCATACTATGTCATAACTCTTTGAAAGGCAATGAAGATAATATATGTATATATTTATATATATATAAATATATACATATAATTCTTATGAATTTACTTTAAGGAACAAGCTTTTCTTTTCTGTTTTCTTTCATTTGTGGTAAAACAAGTATAACATTCAAGACTTGAAATAATTTCTTCTTGGATTTTGAAGGCATTTTTCATTATCTTCCAGAATATACATAAGAGTGTTAAGGTGCCATGAGTCATTCAAATTTCCATTCAATT
>PVLA01008898.1:0-45902 GCA_004027455.1 Hydrochoerus hydrochaeris
TAATTTCCTGGTAGTCTCTTTGAATCTGCTTCATGTATTCCATATTTTCTTTATATTCTTTATTGAATGTTTCTCTCCTTTTTTTGTGTTCCTCCCTTCTTCCATCTGTATCATCCTGCGAGATGCTTCCTGAGAGCATTTCTTTTATTACTCTACTCATATCTTGCTTTACCTGATTTAATATTTCAGTTTTGAGCTCATCTACAAGGTCCCAAAGATATCTCTTAATGTCCATTGAAGCCATGTCTGATGTGTGTTTGCTGCCCTCAGTCTCCCTTGTTTTTCCTTCTCCTGGATCAGGGCTGTCAGGTTTCTGGGCTGGGATCCTCCTCCTGCCTCTCTCTCCTGTCATGGCCCTGGCTTCCTCCACACAGGTTACAGTGCAGGTCCCAGCCCCTTTCCCTGTTGGCCTCGTTTCCTCCGAAGCACACTGGCAAGGGAACTCTGCCCTCTCCTGCCTGCTCTTGTCACTGAGGTGTAAGCAGGCTGCGTATTCCTGCCCCTCCCCACCAGGCCAGCCAAAATTCAGGGGCCTTCACCCGGTCAGTGCATGCTAGGCACAGGGAATCAATTTGGGATGGCTCATTGGGTCCTGGCCAGGGGCATGGCCCAGTCCAAGCAAATCGCAGGAATCTGCTCTGGGGAGGGAGCAACCAACCAAAGTCACTGTCACTCCCAGTTCAGGCTCCTCCTGCCCAACTCCAACACATTGCCCACCTGGTCATGCTCCCCACCATGGCGGGGTCTCACTCCCAGCACTGACTGTGGATCAATGAAGGTTCCTCCACCGGTTCTGCTCTCCACTCCCTGCTGGGCTCACCAACCCCCGACCTCAGTGCTGCCGATCTTCCTGTGAGTGGCAGTGGGAACGAGTTTGGGCGGCTCTGCCTGCTGGCATGGATTCAAGCTGGTGCAAATGAAAACACTGTGTCCTGTAGTTTTTAGCTGTTTCAGTTGTAGTCCCAAAGTATTTGATGAGCTTTTTTAAAGTTTTAATTTCTTCTTGTGTCAAGAGGATCCATCTCCCTCTGTCTGGGTCTCTTCAGGGTGTTTTATTCTGGCATATGAATTGTTTCTTCCAGGAGGCTTTGTATTCTGTTGCTCACTGATCCATGATCTTGTCTTCTCCAAAGCTGAGTGTGAAGCAGATCTCTCTTCTTTTTTTTTGGACTGGGGATCGAAGTCATGACCATGCGCTTGAAAGGCAGGCACTTATGCCACTGAGCTAAATCCTTAGCCTCTCCTTCTGATAACTTTTTACCAATCTTTCTTTCATGTGTATCCATTCTTCTCAGATATCCACTCTGATAATCCTTAATTAGGTTACTGGGGGGAAAAAGAAAAAACAATTACAAAAAACAAAAGTAGAGGTATTGCTGGATCAATAACAATATAAAATTTCATTTTCCCCAGTGAAAGCACCAACAAGGAAGAAAAGGATAACAGTGTCTGATGGGTCATATGGAACACCTAGCATGCAGCAAAGGGGAGAAAGAACACCAGCCAACACCAATTGAACCCTGGTTTAACCTTGCAAAGTGGGGTAAGGGAACATCCCCTAAAGTAATCAGATCATCACAGGTAGATAATTCTCAGCTTTAGCATATGCAGCTATCCTTTCTGCTTAATAAGAAAGAGAGAACTCTCAGACTCAACAGTCACCTTTTTCTCCTCCTCCATTCCATGTCCTGCAATGCTAGATTTTTTTTTTCTTGCACTGTAAGAGCTCCAGAAGGGGAGCATTCCAAGGAACCCTGAGCTGCGCTCCTGCCAAGGAAGAGTCTCACTGTGCAGTATCAGCCCTCAGGGGAAGCCAAGGCTTCCAGCTGTTAAGCTTCCAGTTGAGGAAAAAGGGGCTGCCAGCTACACAGAAAACGAGAAAGACTTAGAGAAGGAAAGGTGTATTTAAGAATCACTCTGCTATGGAGTCTGGGCTTTTCCAATCCAATCAGTTCAAGAGGGACATGTTGAGTACATACTTCTTATGTGTCAGAATCTGAGCTAGGTGAGGCAGTTTTAGAAGAGCAGGTGATAAACTTCCCCTTAGGGAATAGCTCCTTGTTTGCCACAAGACAGCTAAAGCTGGCCAGTCTGTAAAACAGTGACAATTATAAGTATCCTTTGTGACAGACACAGTGCTGTGTGTTCATCAAATCCACTTCATTTTCTCGCTGGGCACATAGCTAAGCAACATTTCCCAGGATGCACTGCAGATGCTGGGCAAATGAGCTCTGGTCAATGGGATATGGACTGGAACTTGGATGCCATTTTCAGGCCTGGCCTACAAAACTTTTTTTTTTTTTTAATTTTGAAGAGAATAAAACCAAAAGAAATAAAACAGATTAGCAACAACCAAAACAAAACAATGAACGTGATTCAAGACTTCAAAATAAGATAAAAGGAAACCAACAATGGCTGCCATGATGCCTCTTTCTATCTTCAAAATAACTTCCCATACCATCATGCACAATAAAATCAAACAAAACAGAACAGAATAAAACCAATCAAAACAAAACAATGAAAGCAATACAGGACTTCAAAAGAAGACAACAGGAATACAACAGCAGCTACCATAATGTATCTTGTTATCTTCAAAGTAGCTGTTTATAGCATCAGCCATAATAAAGTCAAACAAAACAAAATAAAATAAAATCAATAAAAAGAAAATGAGTAAAGCAATGCAGGACTTCAAAACAAGATAATAGGACATCAATAACAGCTACTATAATACATTTTGTTATTTTTGAAATAGCTGTCCATGCCATCAAACAAAAATCAAACAAAACAAAACAGAATAAAACCAAGCTAAACAGAACAATGAAAACAAGGCAGGGTTTCAAAACAGAATATAGATTAACAATGGCCACTGCCTTCCCCCTCTATATGTCTCCTTCCCTTTCACCTGTACAACATTGTGCATTTTGGATCCCACTAACTCCTTTAGTTTTTTGTACTAGGGAGACAACACAATGTTCACCCACATGACCCTGAACCATTTCACCCATGAGCATGATCTCAAGTAGTATCTACTTACCTACAAGGGTTATCTTTCTTCATAGCTGAGTAGCTTTACATTGTAGAGAAATGCCATACCTTTCTTATCCATTCTGCAATTGATAGGCAAGCTACCCCTACTTTTTTTTTCTGATTCCCTGTCACATAGAACATTGTTTTCTCTCCTTTGACTTTTAGTTTAAGAATTTCCTTTTGAGTTAAATGTGTTTCTTAAATGAAGCCTATTGATGAGTTTTGTCTCCTGATCCATTCTGCCTGTGTTTCTTTTGAGGCCATCTACTTAATGGTTATGGCCAATATGCACCGGTTCATCTCTGCCATGCTATTTTCCTGCTGTTGGCTGCCTACTCTGCCCTAGATTCAATTGTCTGCCCCACTCAGTTATCCCCCTCTACCACTGTTCCTAGAAACGTGGTCTTTGTTTAAATTTTATCTCTGTCTAGAATATCTTTCATTATTCTTTGTAGGGTTGGCTTAATGGTCATGAATTCCTTCAGCTGTTCTTTGTCATGGAGCTATCTTGTTTCTCCATTAATTTTGAAAGATAGTTTTGCAGGATACATCAATCTGGGTTGGAAGTTGTTTTCATTCAGGACTTGAAATACTTCACTCCAAGCTCTTCATGATTTGATGGTTTATGTTGAAAAGTCTGTGTGATTCTGATGGGTTTTCCTTTATACATGATCTGTTTCTTTTCTCTAATAGCTTTCAATACTCTGTTCTTGTATTGAATTTCTAGGATCTTAATTATTATATGTCTGGGTGTAGATTTATTTTGGTTATGGCTATCTGGAGTTCTATATGCCTCACTTATCTGAATGCCATTTCTTTTTTCTATGTTTGGGAAGTTTTCTGATATTATTTCTGTAAATAGACTTTTAATGTCATTGACCCCTGATTTTTCACTCACATTTATTATTCTTAAGTTTTGTTTCTTTTGGTTGTCCTGCAGCCATTGAATTGTTACTTCCTGGTTCCTTTTTTTTTTTTTTTTTTTTTTTTTTTTTTTTTTTTTTTTTTTTTTTTTTTTTTTTGAGACACGGTCTCTCTCTGCAGTTTGGGCAGGTCTTGAGCTCACTTTGTAGCCCAGGCTGGTCTCTAACTTGTAGCGATCCTCCTGCCTCAGCCTCCCGAGTGCTGGGATTACAGGCGTAAGCCACCATGCCCAGCCTTCCTTTGTTATTTTTAAGAGATCTTTCCTTTCACTATTGCAAGCTGCAAACCTGTCTTCCAGGTTTGAAAGCCTATCTTTAGTTTCTTTCAATTGGTTTTGCCAGCTTTCAATGGAGTTTTTAATTTCCTAGATATCTCTTTGAATCTGTTTCATGTATTCTAAGCCTTTTCTATATTCTTCATTCAAGGTTTCCCTCATTTTCCTATGTTCCTCTATTCTTTCATTTACGTCTTCTTTAGAGATGCTCAGCAATTCTTTTATTATGTTGTTCATTTCTTCTTTTACCCGAGACAGTATTTCTGATCTCATTTCTTTTATAGCCTCATGAAGTTATCTCTTTACTTCAGTTGCCATCACTTCAGAAACTTAAAGTGTGTGACTCCCGATCTCTTCCATGTTTTCATCTCCTGGACTTGCTCTGCTTGGGTTGGGGCCCAGGGACTGCCTTTTGCTTCTTCATCTTATATTTTCTTGGGTTCTTTCAAACAAGCAGGTAGTGGAGTCCCAAGCACTTCCTGTGTTGGCTACAATTTCTCCTGATCATGACTGGTTCTCCTGGGTTCTCCTGGCCAGTGTTGGCTGTGGGTATCCAATGGTGGTCACTGGATGAGGTGGTGCAGGGCCTGCTGCTGTCTCCCTACTGAGTTGGTTTCCCCTTACAAAACTTTTTCCACAGTCTCCAGTTTGTTGTCTCTTATTCATTAGCCAGATGAAAAGAACCAACAAAGGACCCAGAGGCCTCATAGAAATAGAGCCACTAAATGGAATGAAGGATTTTGGAACCCTGAACTACTACAGAAAACAGAACTTTCCAGCTAAACATATACCACATACACATACATCTCACATCAAACTGTGATATTAACAAAAAATAATCTTATTGTACTAACCCACTGAGATTTGGGGATTGCTTCTTATAGCAGATAATATTTCTTACCCTGACAAACTCATGGGTTTCATTAACAGATGAGATAATACACTTAAGAGTGTCTACATCAGTACAGTATCTAGTAGGTTTCAGCATAGTCCTGCTCCTGAAACACACACAGTAGGTCCTCAAGAATTTTATAGGGTATGAGAAGTGAGGCTAGTTTCTTTTTGTAGAGGCTCTGGTGGCAGAGTTTTTGCCAACTGGCACCTTTGTTGTGAATAAGAAAGAGAAAGAAAGCTCCAGGAATGTAGAACCAATTAAAAACACAGGGGTCATTCTATAGAGAAAATAAAGCAGCTGAAAAGAAAGGCATATAGGGAAAATCTATCTAAGCAATAGTCACTTTGTGAAGAACTGAAGGTTTGCATCCTCTTGAAATTCATAATTTGAAATATTCATCCTCAGCAGGATTGTAATAGGAAATGGGGCCTTTGGAGAGCAATGAGGTCATGACACTGGAGCTTCCACAAATGGGACTGGGTGACATTTATAAGGAGAGACAGCAGAGCTTGCTCTCTGTTCTCCTCCATGAAAGGATACAACAAGAAGGTAGCCATGTGCAAACCAGGAAGTGAGCCCTCACCAGAAACCAGATCTGCAGGTGACCTGATATTAAGCTTGCCAAGCCTCCAAAACTGAGAAATAAATGTTCATTGTTAGAGCCACCTACTCTGTGATAATTATAGCAGCACCAAATGACTAAGACACTATCACATTTTTTTATTAAACTTCTTTTTCCTGACCTTGTTAAATATTCCCTCAAATTTGCCTGCTTCCTTGAGTCCTCAATCACTCTACCTGTTCTGAGGCTCTTAACAATGAAGCTAACTATATGTCAGTGCTTTTTGTGTGATCACCTTCTGAAGGCAATCAGCAATGAAGATTCCTCTCTGCTGGAATAATGTGCCCCCTGACTCTTCCCTGTTCTTGGAACATCACTCATGGGAGACATCTTAAATGCAGGCTGGTTCTAGCCCTCCTGTTGCCTGTAGTCTAGCAGGGGACATTGACAGCTACAGGTCATATGAGGAGTAATCAATGTAAAAAGTGGGTTTGCCAAAGAAATGTTAGTGGAAATGCAAGGCCAGCACTAGGGTTTTGTTACTTGAAAGAGAACAGCCACCACTGCCCAGTGCCAAGACACTTGCTAGAGACAGGAAACTACAAACAGCTCCCAGGGGCTGGGGGCAAAGACCCACCTGGCAGGTGATCAGATGGGAGGGAGTACAGAAATCAATTACAGGAGTATCTTTATCCCTTTGCCAATAAGAAGCCAGCAAAGCATTCCTTTTCTTTCTTTGTTTTACAGCTTTACCAAGATAAAATTCATATACCAAACAATTTACTCATTGAAAGTGTACAATTCAGTGACCTTAAGTCTATTCACAGATTGTGCACTCATCATCCACAGTTCTTTGGAACTTTTCATTATCTCAAAAAGAAACCCTGTACCCCTTAGCTGTCACACTCCAATCCTCCTGAGCATAGAAATAGAAAACAGCAAAGGGGTTTTAAACAGAAGACTGAAAAAAATTAGAATTCCATTTTTAAAAGACCACTCTCTGTCCCACAGTGCCACCACCGTTCAAGGTCCAGCCTGGCTCACACAAACACATGAATTCATTCAATCATCCTTGTGTCAAAAGTATGAGGCCTGTCTCAGCCTAGGACCCTCATTCCTCACCATCTGCAGCTACCCACATGCTCCCATCTGCACACCCGGCCCATGGAGGCCAAGGCTCCGCTTCCTACCTTGCCAAGAAACACCCAAAGAGAACCTGGGAAGAGGGTTTGATCTCAGGCAGGTTCATACATTTGGGTTCTGTCTCCTGACTGGACTGGGAAGACCTGTCCTCTAAGGGTTCTGATGGTACTGGTTCTCATATCTGGGGGTCAGGTTGTTCCAGAACACGAGAGAGAGGGATGAGTCATTTTATCTTGTTTAGTAGCTGGTACCAGCACCCCTCCACCAAAACTAGAAAGAGCTGCAGCCTCCCAGTGCTCAGCACTCAAGCCTACATGGAAAGGGACCAATGCACTGAGTTCCAGACCTGCTACAAACCTCTCTTGCAAGAAACATCAGGGTTTACAGGGTTTGAGGATAAATTATGCCTTAATCACCATCCCAAGATGAATGGAAAAGATCTGAGCAACATTAACCTAGAGGATGGGGAACAGGAGGTACAAGATGTAGGTGAGATGGGAAGAAAAGAAATGCAGGACAACAACAAAGTAAAAACAGCAGGAGAAAACACCTAAATTCACAGAGGCATCAACTGTAGGGCAGATGCATCTTTTTGTCCTACACTTGCTCTAGCTGAACAGACCTAAATGGCTCAGAAAGATTAAGAGTTTTTGTTTTGGTTGGAACTTAGGGTGCTGGGAAACCAAGCAGCCAGTTTGCTGCCCTGGTAAGTGGCTATGGCCTGGCAAGCTGCAGCCACGCCAGGGTGAGAACCATCAATGTCTCCTGAGATCTGTGCCATGTTGGAACTTAGGGCACTGGGAAACCAAGTAACCAGCTCGCCACCCTGGTAAGCAGCTGTGAGCCTACCATGTGAGGGCTGAGATTCAAACATTCCCTTCCCTCTCATTAGCAAATTGGAGCCAGAGATTTGAGCATCTCTTGTGAGGTTGACTATATGCAATATAGCAAATAAGAGAGATTTCCTTCTACCATCTCTTTGAAGGCAAATATTTTTATCACTGTTTTGCTTTGTTCTGATTAATGGTATTGCTCTATTCAATATTCTGTTTTGATAAGTTCTATAATGTTCTGTATTTCCTTTGATTTTGCTATAGCTGATTGAAAGAACAACTATTGTGAAGAAAATGAGATATATTATGGTTCTTATTACTGTTATCCTGGTAACCTGCTGTGAAGTTCTGTACCAATTTCACTACACCATCTCAATTGGCTTTGTTTTGTCTTGTTCTGTTGTATTTTACTACCTTCAAAATTTAAAAAAAATGAAAAATAAAAAAGAATTTTTGTTTTTTGTTGTTTGTTTTGATTTGGGTTTTTTTTTCCCTATCAGTGCTGGGAAATAAACCAGGACCTTTCCTCTGAGCTACATACTCAACCTATTTTTAAATTTCTGAAACAGGGTTTTGCCAATTTGCCCAGGCTGTGCTCAAATTTGCAATCTCCCTGCCTCAGATTCCCAGAATGCTGGGATTATAGGTATGTGTCACCATACCCAGGTTGATCATGCAATATATATATATACATAAACATATACATGCGTATTAAAATAGCTCTTCAGGGCTATATTTCCTGGACCAAAAAGCCAGACCCATGCTCCTAAGGGTTGATCAGCTGGAAGGTTACAAATGGTTAAACCACCTCCTGATAACCCACCTTCTAAACAGGGAGTGATAGGAACTTCAGCTGAATGTGCATTCTCTCTGTGTCTGGACTGCCTGGCTTCTCTCTGAAGACTAAACCTGTAGCATGACTGGCAAAATACTAAGTCATTGTGTCACCCAGGAGTTCACTGCTGTGACAAATAGCTCACAGGAGGAAAGATTTGTTTTGGCTCATGGTTTCAGAGGTTTCAGTCTGTGGTCACTTGGCTCCATGGCTTCTATGCTCACAGGGAGGCAGAAGGCTATGGCAGAGCAAGCTGCTCACTTTCAGAGACTGGGAAGCAGAGGGAGCAAGAGTCTGTGTTGATTGGCTTCCTCCTCCTTCCTCTTTTATTCCATCAGGTGCCCTACCCTATTGGATGGTGCCACTCACTTTCAGGGTGGGTCTTGCTTCTCGGTTCACTGTCCCACATGCCAATCATCTCTGGAAATACTCTCATAGCCCTACTCATAAATGCACTTTACTAATTTCAGCATCTGTTGATACAGTCAAGCTGACCACCAAGATTAAGTGGCACAATAATCTTGGGTTTTTAGCAAACACTTTCCAAACTGAGATGCCCAGGGAAGAAAAGTAGTATTACATGAGTGTATTCCATTACTCTTTAATGGAAAGAGTATAGGTTTCCAGTACTGTACAGAACCCTGGGTTCTGGATCTGAATTCTAGACTGGCCAGGAATCCATTGATCTTCTCATCTATAAAATGAAGGCTTGAATTATCAGAGACTAAAGAACAATTCTGGCTCTAATTTTAAGTGCTCTGCTGCACTAACATACCTAGTATGTTCTTTGAGTGTGAATTTTCTCAGGAAAAAAAATGAGATAATCAAAGATATTCATGGTAATAACATTTGACTGAGGACCATGAGCTCTAGCAAATCACTTTAACTTGTTAACTCTTTTGATCCCCATACCAGTTCTATCATAGGGCAATATTAATGGCTCCAAACTACTGATGAAGGTATCAGAACACAGAGAGATAAGTAGTCAACCACTACTTATTTCTCCTTGGATGGCCTAGAGGCATCTGCAGTGTAACAAGTCCAGAACAGAACTGCTGTCTCCTTTCTTAATTTTCTCCTGTTCAGTAAATGGCAATTCCACTCTTCCAAATATCCAGGCAGCAGCCCTCACCTTCCTCCCATCTGTGATTAATTATAAGTCATGTCATCTTTACTTTCAAAATATATCCAGAACCCATGGTTTCTTACCATTCCCAGTGCGGTCACCCTAGCCTAAGCCTCCACCACATGTTATCTGGACATTTAACAAGTCAGTAATCCCAGAACTCTGGGAGGCAGAGGCAAATTCAATCCCAGCCTGGACCTCTTATCAACTTAGTAAGATTCTGTGTCAAAATTAAAAACTTTCAAAATAGAAAAGAAACTGAAGATGTAGCTCAGTGTGAAGGCTGTGAGTTCAATCCCTAGTACTACACCACCACCCCTGCCCTGTCGCTCCACCAATATAGGTGGCCCACATTTTCTGAATCTAATTGTTTTCCGAGATTTCCCTGAACAGTGAATGTTTGGATAACAAGAACACATACTGTTACATTAAAGGAAAAAATAATGCATTCTTTATGTCACCTATGTTCCTTAATCACACATAACACAATTCACTGTGTGGGTTTCTGCAAAAAAAAAAAAGGCATTTTTTAAGCCACAATTACTTGTTTGACTCTTAATGAAGTCATTAGTAGGTATACTTGTGCATAGTACAAGCTAATACTAAAAAAATTACACTTTCCTTCTGCCCTTCAAGGAATTGTATACTGTCAATTTAAAGAAAAAAATAAAATGATTTGCTAAAGATAACTAATGAGTAAAAATACAATTATCAAAATAAACTTTTAAAAAATGATTATTTACTGAATGAAGAGTTACCAGTGAGAGGAGGATTTCACCACTACTGACTTGACAGTAGGGAGAGATAAATCAAAGTCAGCAGGGAAGAAGAAAAGAGCAAAACCATCAGTCCCCAAGGTGCATTCATTTCCCAGCTGAGAAATTTCTTCCTCATTAGGACGCAGTCTCCACTTCTTGCCATTTGAGACTCCAAAAGTGCACGATGACTATGAATCACTGTCAGAAGCCATAAATGAGGTAATGGGATTAAAAAACAACACTCAGAATACACATCTGTTTTAACTATGTGACTATATAATTTATTATCCACACTGGGATAATTTTGAGAGTGAGAGAAAAATAAATAAAACTTTATAATTTTTCAGAGAAAGCATTTATAAACTGACAAATTGGTTTGTATAATGGTAGGTCTATAAAATAGTTCAAGTCATAAATTATTTTCAAAGGTACAGTCATTTCTAAAAGTAAAGAATACAATGTATGTCAAAAAAATTTAGAACTCATTAGGTTAATTTTTCTGAACATATAAAAATAATATAAGTGGAATATTATTATCCTACTCATTTATCCTACTCATTTATCCTAATCAATTCTAGAGTCATATCAATCTGATACCATGTATTTGATATTTTTAAAGAATATATCTTGGGACACATGAAGATGGCAGATTGATAAGTAGCCGGGTGGAGAGCCTCTCTGAGAGAAACAGCTCAGACGCTGGAATTTAACACCATGGAGAAAATCAGATGAAGGGAGAGGGATTTTTATAGCCCAGGAAGAAACTAAGGAAAAAGAAAAAAAAGGAAAAGAAAAACTTGGACAGAAGCCTGGAACTGGGCATACCCTCACCAGAACCAGTCCTATGGTGTGCAAGGCACACCCAAGGACCTCGGCAGGAGGATGTGTCACAACAGAGAAAGGAGCTGGCATGGAGATCTGCACTGGCCTGCAGTGAGTGCTTGGAATTTGGTCCTCCCACAAGAGAGGGTGACCAGCTGGGTGATATATTGGAATTGGGCAGAATGGGCATGAACCCAGAATCATGGCAGCTTCAGTTGGCCACTCCTGGTGTGGAGCAAATTGGTGGGAACTGCATGGACGAGGTCCTGCCTCTGTGTGGGACCCAATAGCCAGGGACAAGTATGTCCCTGAAGCTGTCCTGAACCAGTTTTGTCCACATGGCACACACTAACGTGGTGAAGGCTCCCAGTGGATGACTGGCTCAGAGGGGAGGGGCCAGACTGCACCACCCCTGCTTGTACTTCAGTGATCAACAGCAAACTGGAGAGGGCAGCAATCTCTAGCCAGAACACTTCAGAGCAATCATAACCAATACAGAAGGGGCCTGGGACCTCCACTATACTCTTGTCTGGAAGAAACTAGAAATGTGACAAGAGAAAGAAACAACAACAACAAAAAGCCTCCAACCACCAACTCAAACATATGGGCCCAGGAGAGGTAAACATAGAAAAGACTGAGGGCAGCAAACCTGCAGTATCAGAAACAGCATCAGCTTTCATAAAGAAATATCTTCATGACATTATAGAACACTCAAAACAGAAATACTAATACAAGTAAAGCAAGATATCAGAAGATTAATAAAAAAAATGCTAAGCACCTCTCCAGAAGACACAGATGGAAGAATGGAGGTGCACAGAAAAAAGAGAGAAACCTTTGATGAAGAATATTAAAAAAATCTAGAATACATAAAACAGATTCAAAGAGATTACCAGGAAATTAAAAACTCCATTGAAAGCTAACAAAACTGCTTGAAAGAAACTAAAGATAGACTATCAAAACTTGAAGACAGGTTTGCAATGTGTGATTGCAAAAGGAAAGATCTCTTAAGAATAATAAGGAACCAGGAAATAACAACACAAAGGCTAGAAGATGACAAGAGGATCTATAACTTAAGAATAAAAAATGTGAGTTAAGAAGCAGGGATAAATACAAGTGAAATACAAAGGCTATTCACAGAAATAATTAAGGAAAACTTCCCAAGTATAGGAAAAGGAAATGATATTCAGATATATGAGGCATACAGAACTCCAGCCAGCTACAGCCAAAGCAGATCTACACCCAGACATATAATAATCAAGATCCCAGAAGTTCATCACAAGAACAGAATATTAAAAGCTGTCAGAGAAAAAAACAGATCATCTATAAAGGAAAACCCATCAAAATCACAACAGACTTCTTGACACAAACCATCAAATCAAGAAGAGCTTGGAGCAAAGTATTCCCAGCCCTGAAAGACAGTAACCTCCAACTCAGACTGATGTACCCTGCAAAACTATCTCTAGGAATTAATGAGAAACAAGATGCTTCCATGACGAAGAGGAACTGGGGGAGTCCATGACCACCGATCCAACCCTACAAAAAATACTGATGGACATTCTAGAGAAAGAGAAAAACAAAACAGGGTTTTAGGAACAGTGGCAGAGAGGCCTCAATGAGTGGGGCCTGTGCTTCTTTTTATTAGTGTACTCTGCCTGTGCTTCTTTTTGTTAGTGTATCAAGGCCATCTATGTTAGAGATTATGCCAACCTTCTCTGCCTCATCTCTGCTATGCTAGTTTTCTGCCATCGGTTGTCTACTTTTCTCCTTCATTCCACTGTCTACACCATTCATTGAGGCCTCTCTACCACTGTTCCTAAAACTTTTTCAATTCAACACCACCTCTATCACAAATATTTTGTAGTTCTATTTCTCTGTGTATAAATAGAAATAGTTATGTCTGTCAACTGTAGCTTCTATTTTGCTGGGAGACTATCTCAGCTTGTTTGCATGCAATTATGAACCATGAACACACTGCATTTAATTCCAAATACATTTCTTAATTTAGTAATAACACCATTTTTCCCATTTTGCTGTACTCTGCCAAAATCTTTGTTCTTTTCAAAATAAAATAAAATAAGAATATATCTTGATATGTGTTTCAAAATTATTTCATAAAATTGAAATCTTTTTCAAAGTTGAATTTTATATTTCATGAATTTGAAATTATTGATCCCTTCAATTGGATTTTTCTTCTCTACTAATTATTGTCATATTTTTCAATTTTAAGTTTTTTGGTTTTTAGAGAGACAAGATCTCTCTCACTATGTAGTTCAGGCTAGTGTTGAATTCATTATGTAGCCACAGAGATATTCCTACCTCAGCCTCCCAAGTGTTGGGATCACAGGTGTGTGCCACCACACCTGGAGATTATTATATTTTTAATAAAGGAAATATTTTTCCTACAAGTGCTAAGGCACCTTGTAAGCTAAGAACTAGTTCTGATAAATGACAGATATCTTCAATTCTAATTTATTCTTAGTGAAACACATTAATATTTCATTTCAAATATTTCCATAGTTCCTTTTCTCTTTTTCTTCATTGGGAGAACTTTCTTTAACAAGTATTTGATAAGACAAAATTCATCATACAAATTATCTCTATGATTTTGAAAAATATGTTGCTCAATTTACATGCTAAAAAAATCATAGGTCTCAGTTTTATTCCACTGTAGTATAAAATTTATTCAATTACAAGTAAAACTCTATCAAAATATTCTTCCTGTTAACTGAAATATTAAAAATCTTAATTATTTAATCTCCAATTTAAGAGATTCATTCAATTCTGCCTCCATTGTATGGATTATTCTGTTTTCAATAATTACATTTTTCCTAAAAGCTTTGAGAGATGAAGTCTTTTGGCTCATCATACCTTCAATGCTTGACTACAGATTACCAGCTGATTTTGAACAAATGCAAACCAAATTTAGAAGACCCATTTAAAACAAAAAGATAAAAGGTCAATATGCATTGTAGTACTCTTGAGTTGATTTGCAAAGTAGCATTTCAAAGGTTTACACGTTTCTAAAATCGAAGACCATGCAAAAAAAGCACATTCTTCCAGGCTGAAGCACTTTTTCAATTCAACACCACCTCTATCACAAATATTTTGTAGTTCTATTTCTGTGTATAAATAGAAATAGTTATGTCTGTCAACTGTAGCTTCTATTTTGTTGGGAGACTATCTCAGCTTGTTTGTGTGCAATTATGAACCATGAACACACTGCATTTAATTCCAAATACATTTCTTAATTTAGTAATAACACTATTTTTCCCATTTTGCTGTACTCTGCCAAAATCTATATCTGCAGTTTTTGTCATTGAATTGTTTTTAACTGATGTTATAAATTACAATAATGTCAGATGCTATATCTTCAACAGAATGAACATCCAGAAGCTTTATTTTTAGTCCATTAAAAGGGTGGTGAAAACATGAAACCATTATTTAAATTAACTGGTTTTCTCCTGAAGAAACTGATCTAAAATGGCATCATTTAATTACTTGCGAAGTTATTCTGCTAATGGAGCCATCTAATTAATAGCTACCACTTTTCTTTTGTGCACAAGAAAAAGTAAAATCAAAATTAATTGAGAAGAATTTACCTAACTATTCAGTCATACTTCCCAGCATGATGAATAAACATATCTGCACATGTTAAAATGTCATCACCAAGGATAATCTTAAAAGAGTAATTTTTGAAATAGCTTTTCCATAAAATTTTGTCTTTTGGGTTTACAGGTAGTCACTTATGTTACTCCTGCCCCCAGAATTTATGGCAAATATTGACAAGGATTTGGGCAAATTGCACACTCATCATCAACATTTTTGAGAAAAGATTATTTAGGACTGAATTTTTAAACATACACCTTTTCTTTAATTGAAAGAATTTGTTTCACTTTTGCCAAAAATATAAAGGGGGGATATTAGCATTACACAACAAGGTAGATATGCAATGGCAAACAGAAATGACAGGGTTTGGAGGTAGATTTATTTAACATCATATGGGCACTGACAAAGAATCAATCCTTATAAAAATGTCAGGCCCAAAGACCCACCGAGGGAGCTTTTTATGGGGTTGCAAAAGGGAAGCACAGAGATAGGTACTTGTCTGTCCTCAGTTGGTTTTTATAGTATGCATCACAGTGACCAGCCATTTCTGTCACTATTTATAGTAACAGTAGTAACAGGAACTGTAACAGGAACTATTACCTAGGCAATTAACAGACTGGTTAGGGGGCATTTTTTGCTAGAAATACAATCATCTCTTGATATATGAGGGGATTGATTTTAAGACTTCCCCATGTAAAATAAAATCTGTTGATACTCAAGTCCCATTATTTAAAAATGGCTTAATTCTTACACACAAACCTGCACAATCCTCTTATATACTTTAAATCATCTCTAGATGATTTTTAATATTTGATTTAATATAAATAACTGATAT
Organism: Hydrochoerus hydrochaeris; assembly: GCA_004027455.1. Taxonomy (NCBI): domain Eukaryota; kingdom Metazoa; phylum Chordata; class Mammalia; order Rodentia; family Hydrochaeridae; genus Hydrochoerus; species Hydrochoerus hydrochaeris. The sequence goes on from PVLA01008898.1 coordinate 15,641, forward strand.
ACTATATATTTTCAGGGGAAAAGGACAAGGGATAAAAATGTTGTATGTGTTCAATTCAGATGCAATTTTTTTCAAATAATTTCAATCTCAGGTTGGTTGAATCCATACATTCAGATCCCATGAATACAGACAGCCAAATGTACATGAATTATAGGTGTACACTATACAATGGATGACAAATCACAGAAGTAGCATTCTGTCTGCACTCCATGTAAGACAGCTTAGTCTCTATTTCCACATGCATTTCACGTCTTCAAACCCTCAAGGCAATGACTCTAAACCCTGGTGGCTTCAGGACCCCAGACAGGTTGAGGCAGGAGCCACAACCTGGTTTGTTCTCCACATAGCCAGCAGAGGCAGAACTGATGACTTACCAAGAATTTGGCCCTTATGTTCACTGTTGTTGTCCATATCAAACTCTCCTTCTGAGACTTCTGAAGGGATCCATCATGCTGACACCTCGTCTGACCTCCAGAACTTAAGAGAATGTAAGAATGTAAGAGAATACATTTTTGTTATTCCTGTGTGGCTTATTATGGCAACCCTAGAAAACCAGTGTATGCCCTGGCTCCTACAAGGAGTTTGTGAACATCCTTATACACGATTGTGCTTTGTATCACACACATATAAAAAAATAAAACAAAACAACAGTAACAAAAACCCTTATCTTTCTGGCTTAGCAAGTTGGCTCATGCAATTTTAAAAACCTCTAGAGTATTCTGAAACTGACCTGAAATAGGAACAACTTCAACATCTTCTCTAGTGCCACAAAGCCCTTTGGTACCCACTTGTCCAGAGGAAGGTAAAGAAGATACCATAGGTCTCAGTCAGGAGGGGGACAGTCAGAACTTCTGGGTAGACTCAAGCTAATGAATAAAGCTCATATATGGTCCTGTCCCACATTTTATATTCCCCCTGGGGTCCTTCTTTAATAGTTCAACAAATAGCTTTGGCAACTGTGAATTTGTAAGAGTATCCAGGGGCTTGTGTTTTCCAAGTCATCTTTTCCAAATTCTGATCTCTTCTCTGTATGCTTCTTCATTATTTATTCAAAGCATACTTAATGGAAAACAGTAAAGTGAGGAGGAATTCTCTGAAGGTTTGGAAAAGAGACAGAACACTGGGACACACTTCACACTGGGTAGAGGGCACCATTCTTAAGATGCCCTGTGCATCTTCCTGCTGTTCCCCAGCCACCTCTCTCTGCTTATTTCTGGTTCTCACTTCCTTTTGAATTTACAGAAAGTTTCACTGGCCTTCTGGTTTCAGTTTCTACACCCAAAATCTCATTGTATCATCCTGAACACAGTATTTCCTTTATGTTCCTCAGTTTCTTCATTTGGAAAATAAGCATGATATCATTCAGCCATTAAAAAGAATAAGTAGTGATACACACTATCACATGTGTAAATCTCAAAAACATTAAGCTAAATAAAAGAAGCCAGACATAAAATATCATATATTATATACTTTAATTTATATGAAATGTCCAGAATAGGTAGAGAAAGGAAGCAAATTGGTGGTGCTGAGGAATGGGGGAGAAAGAAAGAAAAGTAGCTATTTTTTTTTTGTTTGTTTGTTTGCTTTCGGTCCTGGGAATCAAACTTAGGACCTTGAACTTGCCAGGCAGATGCTGCACTGCTGAGCTACATCCCCGGCCCAGAAGAGTAACTGTTTAATGAATGCTTTGGGTTGAATTATGCTCCTCAAAATGGATATGTTGATATCTTAGCCCCAAGCACTTGAAAGTATGACCATATTTGAAAATAGGAGGTAATCAAGTTAACATTATGTCATAGGAGTTGTTCCTAATCCAATATAACTGTTGCTTTTAGAAAAGAGGTAAATTTGGACACAGACAGAAGAGAGAAGACAATATGAACATACACAGAAGGCCCCTGGAGGTGGAAGCAGAGATTGGGGTGATGCAGCTGGAAGCCAAGGATTACCAAGCATTGCTGGCCACAGTAGAAACTAATAAGAGACAAGAAAAGATGGGACTGAGAATCTTGGAGAGAACATGGTCCTGCAGACTCTTTCAGACTTTTAACTGGAAGAAGTATGAGACAATGAGTTTCTGTTGCTTTAGGTCACCCAACTGTAGCACTTAGGAAATAAACACAATGGTTATAGGGAGTCCTTTGAGAGTCATGAAAACGTTCTGGAACTGGATAGAGGTAGTGGTTGCACAATGTTGTAAATGTACTAGTTGTTTGTTTTAAAATGGTTCGTTTTATTTTATGGGCGTTTCAACTGAATACATGCACACACATGTATGCACACAGTACCTGATGTAGTGTGATGTTGTAAGCATTCAATAAGGCAACACCAAAAACTTAAAACTTGGTCAGAGTTTCCTGAAGCTCCTATTTTCAGAAGTCTCCTTACAAACTTTCCACCTCCCTCCGCCTGTCAAAGGAGGAATAGCTAATTCCCCCAAACCTGTTTTCTTTTCATACAGAGCACTTTAACCCTCTCCTGACAAACTATGTGAGCCTGATTGTGAACCACCTCCTTTCACATCAAGTCACTATCCCAACAGTTTCCTGCCTCTGAGATGAGTTATGCTCTGTCTGCCGCCGCCAAATATCCCCCCCAAAAAAATCAAATTTGGGTCAAACTTGCAAAAATTGCTACTGTATCCAGCTTGTTCCACTAAGAGTCTCTGTATAAAAATGAGCCCAGAGGCTAAGGTATAGTGATTGCAAGTTCGATCCCAGTCTGGGTAATGTAGGAGGACTGTGACTCAAACTAAAAAAAGGGCTGAGGATGTAGCCCTGTGTGAATGCCCTGGGCTCAATTTTCAGTAGCTCAAAAAACAAAAATAACTGAAAACTAAGACCCTATTTCACTGTCCGTTGTTTTTCTTCAGGCCGTAGCACAGAGAAAAGGATGATTTTATGTAGCCACTTCACACACTCTGCGCCTGTCACTGATTCATTTCTCACAGTTGAGATCACGAAGCCAGCAGGGCCAGCTGCCCACATGGAGATTCAGACACCTAACTGAAGCACTGAGTTCCAGCCAAGGGGTTTACCAACCTCAGCTCTTTTATTACATGAGACAAAAGCCCAAGTGGCTGAGTTGACAATCCATTGAAATGATCATGATGCAAAACAATGAAAGAGAGTTTTTAAAAACCTACACACAAAAAAAATTACTTACTCACTTTAAAGGATTTTTGCTCCCTGCCTCTCCCCTTTCTACATACATACCACCTCCCAGAAGTACAGAATAGAAAGATGGAAGGTTTGGCTCAGCAGCGAGAAACCAGCCTTTGACAGATCTGATGCTTTGTGTAAGTGGGAAATTGATCATAGGAGGAAAGGGAAGGAAAAAATTGTGCAAAGGAACACGAGCAATGAAAGGTAAAATTCAAGGAGACACGCTAGCCCACAGCAGCCAATTTGAATCAAGCATACCATAGATTTGGGGTGGGTTCTTTTCAAAATGTATGCTTCGAATTACATCTTACAGAATTGCTGCTGTTGCCTTACAACTTGTAACATGCTACATCTTCAGCAAGGCCCTTTTTTGGTTATTAATATTTTATTGTGTTTATAGTAGGCTCCATAGGCGAGAGTATGGGAAGTGAAATCATATCAGCAAGTTCTTAGCTCTGCATCCAAGTGGCAGGTTCCAGGCTCTTGTTTGAATGATTCCATTACAAGCTAGATACATATTTATGTCTGAGATGATTTCTTCTTGATAAATACTTTCTCTGGTTCCTCCATGTTTTTCCCTAACCATTTAGGCATGAGTTAATCCCATAATCAAATGCTGCTGGGTGAACCATGGAAATGGACAGTTATTTCCTAAACAATATCCAAAGGATGGGAAACACATGAAATGTACAATTCTTATCACAATATTAACAGGTTTCCCTTTACTTTCATCTGTTGAGATTATCAGAAAAAATAGAGGCTACATTTAGAAAGAAAAGAATAATCCTTCCTATAAGTTACACCATGTGAGAAATTCTATGACTCAAGAAAATAATGATGATAATAAAAAAAATAATGATTGAAATAAGTGTAGCCATCATTTATGGAGCACACAGGCCAGGCCTTATGTTGAGTGTCTATGCGATTTATCTCACTCTTTCCAATCACCCTATGGGCTAAATGTCATTATTCCCATTTTGCAGATAAAGTAGCTGAGACACAGAAAATGCTGCCAAATTCAGAAGCTATTAAGTGGAGACAGGCCTCTGATTAAGGTTTATCTGATTCTACAGCCCATGTTATTAATTACAATGCTGCCTGCCAAAATGAAAGTTTTCACATGCCCAAGGAAAACACTACCAATTCTCACCCAGTGGATTTTCACTCTGTCAAAAGAGGTCATTTTGTGCCAGTAAATAATCTGTGGCTTCCGTTGTCCCATGGCCAGGTCTGCCTTTCTGGGATAGGTAGCAGTCATCTCGTTCTTGCTAAATAAGGTAAGCAGAGTGCACTTGGTATTCGGGATTTTATAAAAAGAAGCCAAGAGACATAAAGGGGTAAATACAGAAATTCCGAAGACAGACAATAAAAATGGAGCCCCTGGATGTATTGGAAGGGAAATATGAGTGCCCTACAGTCAAGACATAATTGCTAGAATGAAAGAGAAGACAAAGGAGGGAGGGGAAAAAAATAGGAAAGCTAAAACACCAATTCAAAGTACAAGATAAAGGCAGAGAAAGCTAAATGCTTCTTTCGGATAATTAAAACTGTGGCCTCACAAGATATGAAATTGGTGAATTATATATTTCTAATCTGTATACCAGAGCGCCATAGGCCAGAGACAGCCTCCCAGGTATTAATGAAAAGGCCACAGCATGGTGCCCCAAATTCACTGCAGTGTGCCAGAGCTAACAAAATAAGCTCAGAAAACCCAGGAAAAATGGCAAAGTCAATTCCTTTGATCAGTTGATTTCTTCTTAATGGCAACTGTTCTCAAGCTGACACCCCTCCCCCATACCATTGCTGCCATCTCTCTCTCTCTCTCTCTCTCTCTCTCTCTCTCTCTCTCTCCCTCACACACACACACACACACACACACACACACACACAGAGAGAGAGAGAGAGAGAGAGAGAGAGAGAGAGAGAGAGAGAGAGAGAGAGAGAGATAAGTCTAGGAATATTTTCTTGATCAGCTGCTTTGTCTTTGAAAGGCACTTCATTACTCTTTGGTGAAATTTACAAAGATAGCATGTGCCTGCTGATGAATTAAGACCTACGGACTTGCCACACTGAACAGGACTGGAGGAGTCCTAGGGCTCAGGTCAAAAAGCTGTGCAGCCAGAGACAGTAGAACTGACTTCCACTTTGGGCAGCCTTTGCTTTTTTCTGCTTCCTCTAAGCGGGTAAAGAACAGGGATGTTAAAGGCCTCCACTGCTTAGCTCTCCACTTCCTCATGTCACCTCCTTCTCCTTAGGCAGCATTTTCCGATCTCCACACACACCTTCTTCCAAACCATCTAGCCCTGCTGCTGGGGTATAAATTAGTACCATCTTTGTAGACAGCAATTTGGCAATGTGTATCAAAAATACCAATAATACTCTCTTCTGAGAATCACACAAAAAATGTAATATGCACAAAAGATTTATGCATAAAAATGTTAATTACAGAATCATTTAAACTGAAAGGAAAACACAGTGCCCAATTATGGGAGAATGTTTGGGTAAATAATAATCCACCCATTCATGTAAGGATATTTTTGTCATTAAAAATGATTATAATATGCTAAAAGTAAAAAATAGCCATAAACTCATTTACAGTATAAACTGTGCCACAGAAAATACCACCCACAGAATTAGCAAGAATGCTGAGTGGAGTTATCTCTAGGTGGCAGAATTATGTTTATAAATAAAACAATATTTTTTTTCTTAAGGATGCTTTCCTTTATTGCCCAAATTTTTGGTGACAATGTTTGTATCTTAAAGGTAGCTAAGAGGAGTGGTTAAAAGCAGTCTCAAGTCAAAAGATCCAGATTCCCAATCCAGACACCAGACCCTGGGACACAAGTACTTAATAACCCTAAACTGAAACTCCTGAATCCACAAAATGAGGATAATTTTATTGATGTGAGAAATAAATATATGCATGCTTTTAAAACAGTGGCACAGAGTAAATAGTACCTTCATAATTATTAATATTATTAAGTCTATTGTGTGCAAATGTTAGTCAAGAACTGTGGATATTGGCAATGGCTTCTTGTTCCAAAAGAGGGAAATTGGGCATGTAAACAGATGGTCACAATTCCATAGGGTAAATTCTACAGGGAGCAGGCTATAAGATACTGTGCAATCATACAGAAAAGTTCCTACTACACCAAGAAAGAGAATGATTATTATCACTTGAATTGAAGTCCTTTAGATAGTTTTGGATCCAAATGTCACTTCATCTTTATATTTTTAAGTGACTCAGCAGGGAGAAAGTATCTACAGAGTAAGTGGCCCTATAGGAAGGAGATGGCAGATATTTGGTATCTCAAATCTATGGAGCACTTTGTAATTAACAGACTGCTCTCTTCTGCACCACAACAATGTATTTTCTGGGAACACTTAAGAAACAGTTGATTTGCCATTCAAGCTTAGAGAAATAGAGTTGATCAAAGTTATCCACTAGTAAAGAACAAAGATAAGACACAAACCCAGGTGCCATGGAAAAGAATTTGATGCTGTACCAGAAGACAGAGAAAGGACTTCTTGTCAAGAGTTATTCATGTACTATTATTTGGATATTAAATGTCTTCTAAAGACTCATACACTAAAGGATTGGTCACCAGCCTGCAGCACTAGTGGGAGATAGAACTTTTAGGAAATAGGGCCTGGTGGGAGAAAGTTAGGTCACTGGGTACATGACCTTGAAGAGGATACTGGGATCTTAGTCCCTTCCTTTTCTCTCTTTGCTTCCTGGTGCCGTAAGTTGAGGACCTTCCTCTATCATGTGCTCCCACCATGATGTGTTGCCTCACCACAGGCCCAAAGGCAATAGGGCCAAGCTACCATGGACTGAACCTTTACAACTGTGAGCCAAAATTAAACTTTTCTCTCTGGAAATTATTATCTCAGTATTTTGTCACTGTGATGGGAAACTGACTGAAACATCATGTTTTTATTCAGTGATTTCTATGACTACTGTCATGTCATTTAATGACAGGGATATGGTCTGAGAAACAATGTTAATTTCATTGTGGTGCAAACACAGTTTACTCACACAAACTAAGAGGGCTATCATGTTAGTAGGCAATGTAATCTTATAGGCCTACCATCATATATGCAGTCCATTATTGACCAATACACCTTACACAGTACATGATTATACATGAGAAATAAGGTCACAGGAGACAGAAGAAGGGGAAACTAAAGAAGATCCAAAAGGAGACTTTGAACCATCCAAATTTATGTACAAAATTAGGATCTGACATATGTGTCCTGTAAATGCCTCTGATTAACAAGTGAATCTTCCACATCATAAGAGGGCAAAGGGATTTAGTGTACGGGGTGAACTGGTGGACAGTTAGCAAAGGCCTAATGTAAATCTCCAGAAAGAAATGGACTGAATAAGCCACCTCCTATAGCTCACTCTCTTTACAGAAATTCTAGAATGAATGAAACACAGAGTACTTGTTAAACCAACAATCATCACTCCTATACTTCTACATGCTTGCTAACTTCATGTGGGCTTGCATCTATCTGCTCATGGTCTTTGAGTCTATCATCCATCCCTAAAAGTTTCTTAATGAGAAATATCACTGTGGCTTCAAGAAAACAACAGTGAACTTGGAGTCTAGTGACACAGCATCAAACCTATACCATCTCTTTATTAGTTGTATGATTTAAGTGACTTTAACCTCTGTAAGCTTTCTTCACTTCTAACATTGAGATACTAATATCTACCTCTTTAGGTCAGTAGGAAACTAAATGAAACATATTGTGTGCCTTGAAACATTCAACGAAATGGTTTGTATTATAAATATTACAAAAGTTTTCTGAATAAAAGAATGGCTTCTGGCAATGTCAACTATATCACCAGCATCACAGGAAATTAGCTGTGTATCCAAAGTTGTGTGTCCCTGATGCTCAGCAACCATGCCAAGTTGGACCATTGCTGAAGTGACCAGCAAAGACATTTCTCAGTGGAACTGGAACTACGATAAAAAGAAGGGTTTCCTGTTTATCCACGGCCTTTACCCAGCGGGGTGGATTAATCCACTATTTTGAACATCTAGGTCAATAATCTTCATCATTGTCAGAAAACAGAGAGCCGCTATAGGATAAAAATATATCTCTGCCAGGACCTATATTTCTGTATGGAATCTATGATATTATAAATCGCTCTTGATCAACACATTCTTCCATTGCCAAAACAGGCCTTCTTCATACAAGAACAGCCAAGCAGACACTTAGTGATTTCACTAGCCATAACTCGATGTGGTGACTGTCATGAGTGATGAAATACAATTAGCGAATTATGCTCTGGTGTTTTATTTTTAAAGGAACATAAAGAAAATGAATGCACTGAGCTATTTTGCATTTTTCAGGAGAATCATTTAAAAAGAGTGGGTAATGGAAAAGGCAAGACTGATGGTGAAAAGAAAAAGCACAAATAATGCTGCCACTTCATAACCTATCAACATAATTCATCTTTGCCTGGCATCCTGAACTGTTGTGCAGTGTTGCTCTATGTGGATCAACAGCTGTTATTTACTTCTGGCATCTTTATTTTAGTACAGGATAAACTGACTCTGAATTTTTTAAATTATTTCAAATATAAATATATAAAAATGACATGGGATTCTCATCGTAAAGTTTCAGACTGTACTTTATGAGTTAGGTCATTTCTAACAGTATCTCTGGGATTAGAGTAATGAACTAAGCTCCTCTTGGAGGTATCAGATGTTTCCTGTCTTACATCACTTCTACTTTACAATGGACTGTATTGTGGCAGGTTTTAGGGCACTTGGAGATCCTGTTAGAAATAAAGGTGCCTTGCTTCTTATGTTGATAACAGTAGTGCTTTGGCATTGCTAACTTTTTTCTGTCTTCAAATCCTAGGCTTATAATTCTTACACCTCTCCCACAGAGTTGGCAGTAAAGAGAAATTCCACACAGCCTCTTTTATTTTCCCAAAGACACCATTGTAAAATTAGAGGCACATTCCTACAGAAATAAATTTGGCCCTGAAATGTAATTCTAAAATTGCACTTAAGAATACAGCACATGTTTTCAGCACATATTTTAAAAAGCAAAGATGTTGTTTGATAAATAATAACATTCAAAGTAGCTGTATAAGAAAGGAGAAAATATTAGATGGGTTTGAATCTAAATTCTACCATACACCAGGCATAAAATTTTGGCCAAATCATTTACTCTGGCAGAGATAATTTCTTTTTTAAAAAAGAGGAAAAAAAAACTGGATTAAGAAGGTTTACCACAGAACATCATTAAGTAGATTAAAAGACAAAATAAACAGGGAATGGAGACAAATACCTATAATTGCAGCACTCCAGGGGGCTGAAGTAGGAGGATCACAAATTTGACCCCAGCCTGTGCAACCTAGCAAAACCCTGTCTCAAAATTTTAAAAGGGTGGGGGGAAAGCCCAGCACAAAGGCTCCAGGTTCGATCTCCAGTACAAAAAAGGGGGGGGGATAAAATATAATATCTGATTATAATACCTGATTTATGATAAGGGTTTAAAAAGTATAAGTCAAATTGAATGAATAAATAAAAATGAGCTACAAAAGTGAAGTGGTATAATTACCATCAACTGGCAGCTTGCTACATGAGTGGGTAGCAATGATAAAAAAAAAAAGTTTTTAGTTTTGAATATTTTTAAATGCAAGTCTCATGTTGCTCATACTTTTGAAACCTTTACTGACTTTTTATCAAATTATGATTGTACAAAATCAAACATTTCAGAAAAATGATAAAAATCGTGAAAGTCATGATTATCAAACTCTATAATTTCTGAGCCTGGATTCAAACCCAAGTCCAATTAGGGTGACTATCCATCCTCTTTTTGCCTAAAATTGTGCTGATTTATGCCTCTCAATCTGAAATAGTTACTAATAACACCTTTTTACTCTGAAACTGCCCCTGTTTGAAGGATAAATATGTCGCCCCTTTTTCCACACATCACCTCTAAAAGAATCCTCCAGAGATCATTATGCAGAGCGCCCCTCTTTGGTAGTATTATCCTTTAAAAGTATTATTTGTTTCTATTTTCAAGACTATTTTAATATTCCCTCTTATTTATAGATCAAATTTTTGTAGAATCTAACCCCATATGTGTTAAATTTCCCACTGGAAATTAGATTGCATATTTTGTTTTAAATGCATTTTGTATTTCCAAAAATGTGTACTAGTGAGTAAAAACGAAGCATAAATTAATAGCCAATGCTGACTTTTTTAAAGGTCCATGAAAAAGTAATTTTATTTGCATTCCGCTTAGTACATCTCATCCAAGTGAATGTACATGCAAAAGTAAATATTAGTTTAGCACGCGGAATGCAGCAAAATCTCGTTCAGAACACATTTTGGAATTTGAGCTCAATTGGATAGGAGTTACCTTGAAGTTTACCCTTGCTTAAAAAGTCATTTCTTCATGACAACGAAAAATATTTTAAATAAGATTTTAGAGCCAAATGTTTAAGAGATCAAAATGAATGCTGTAAGAGAGCTAAAAAGTAAAAGAAAGAGAAAAGAATAAGCAACATAGGCCAATACAGCTCATAACATCAGTTTGAAAATGGTTCTGTTATCTCATAATTCTGTAATTCAGGCTCTCCCTTGAACTGAAAGGTCGATGGAAATACATCCAGCTTCCTTCTCCCTGGCAACCCAAATACATTGGCAGCCTACTTGGCAGCCAGTGTGGCCAGTCCAGGCCAAGTCCCCGGAGGCGGGAGGGAGCAGGGCAGTGCACTGGAGCTTTTAAGAAGATCCACTTTTATGATACAGGAAACAAGCTCAGCTGGTGTCGGCTGCCTGCACATTTGGAGCTGCAGTGCCATACTAGAAACACGAGGAACCGGCCAAGGCACTGCATTGCCACCACCGCCAATAACACCAGCAGCTAAACCACTATCGGCAGCTGCCGCACTCCAGACTTCCCGCTACAAGAGAAAAATAGACCCTTATTTGCTTAAGCTACCGTGAGCTGGATTTTCTGTTACCTGGGGCCAAATGCATTCCAAACGAACACGAGGGCTTAGAGGGACCGGGTTCCTCCACGATGTCAGCACCCACATAGGAAAAGCTCAAGAGAAACCGTGTCTAGACAGAAGGCACCAGGTGCTTTCTAACCGTCAAGTGCAAAAGGGGAAAGGAAGGAGGGAGGCTCAAGGCTAAGAAGCTGCCTACAGAGCATAGACACAAGGGCGCACAGGCTGGGCATGAGCTAAGGTCAAGAAACCTCGCAGCACGAAGCCTAATTCATTCTAAGCTGATGTTTTGCACCCATCTAACAAGTGATATGTTTTTTTTGTTTTGTTTTGTTTTGTTTCTAGCAAGAAAATAGGAACAGTTCCTCCTGCGTCAAATTAGCCTGTTAAAAATTTTATTTAAATTTGGGTTCCACTATTTTACTTGGAAGCAAATATTCTCAGAACAACAAGCAAAGCTATATTCAAATATGAATATCAAACCTATTCCAGATGTAATTTCTGAATTATTGACCGTTATTCCATGGAGTTCATGTTTGCAAACACAGACTCTGGGGTGGGAATGCTGGCCTGGAATCGAATTTTTGCACCTTAGTTTTATCATCTGTAAGACAGGAGAAAAGAAATAGCTCCCTAGTATAATAATAATAATGAATAAATGAGATGTACAGAGTTTAAAACAAAGACTAGTAAGTACTCCATAAATATTAGACATTATTATGGGTAATTAAAAGTCAGTTTTACTTTTTATATGTGATACATATAAACTATGCATGTATGTATGTGAATGTGGGGAAATGTGTACAATCATTTGTGTTTTACTTTGTATTCTCAAAATATGGAATGATTTTAAAGTTTCATTACCCAAGACTTTGGATGTCCTAAATGTAAACCCAAATGTAAGTCCCTAGAGGATAAGATGTCCTTAATCTCTTTTGTCTCTATTATTAAAATATATATATGTATGTGTGTGTGTGTGTGTGTATGCATTACAGCTCTCTTGGTTAACATTTGTGTAATGAAACTCTGAAAGTCATTTACTCTTACTTTTGTGAAAACTTGAAAGAATATGGGCACTTCTTTCAAATCGTTCTCAGCCTTGCCTTCCTGATCATCCATTATTAATGTTTTTCTGCACAAATGTGTTTGGAGTTTTGCTTTTTGCCTTTTATATTTTCTTGACTTGCAACATTGTTATAGCCTGTTATTGTTTGGATCTTAAATGTTCTCCACAGGGTCAAGTGTTAAACACTTGGTCCCCAGCTTGCAGCACTGTGGGCAGGGGGTGGTACCTTTAGGAAGTGGGGTCCATGGGAGGTCTTAGGTCAAGGCAGGTGTGGCCACAAAGAGAACTATGGGAATTCAGCCTTTTCCTCTTCCTCTCTTTTTGGTTCCCAGGGATGAAATGAATGAGCTTCTTTCCACATGCACTCCCGCCATGATCAGCTGAGTTACCACAGGCCCAAGCATCAGGTCAACAAACCATGGCCTGGAATCTCCAACGAGGTGAGACAAAATATACTTTTCTTGTTTTAAGTTGATTATCTCTGGTATTTTGTTTCACTAACAGAAAGCCAATTAATGCATAGTTTTGTCTTTCTTACAGTATTCATTGAACTGCCCTTTTGCATCTCTTAGCCACTTGTTCTTCTAGATATCTTACATATAGTTGTTTGTGCTTCAGCTTAACTAAAAGCAATGCATTGACCAAATGAGCCAACTCAAATTCCCATTGTTTATTTTTTTAAACAACCAACACCTCTTCATTTTCCCTCCCAATCAATACACTGTTCGGGTACCCCCTCCTCCAGGGTTTCAGGTTTCTATTCTGTTCTGTTCTGTCTGCCCAGTTCTTCTGCTGCATCCCACCATTTAGAATCCTGAATGCTTCTGCTGCATGATTGCTATCTTCCAAATTGCATTCCCTGCTGCAGCTGCCACTCCTCCTCAGCTGTGGTCACTGTCAGGTCTAAAAGACCTGTCCCCTTGCTGGCTTCCCTATCTCCCACATTAAGAAGTTGTCATCATCACATTTCACTTGTCAGCAACGTGATGCATGAATCAGATATTTCCTTTTACTCTTTCATCTTGACAGCACATAAGAATTAGTGTCTAATGACACAGAGGCAAAAAGTTAATGGAAATTTAATTGAAAAAACTACCATCCCCGCAGGAATTGAACCTGATGGCCTTAACAGGAAGGAGATATTTCATCCACAAGGCTTTGGAGTTTGGTTTAACATACTTGGATATAGATAGGTATTGCTTTAGTAAATAGATAATTCCCAGACTTTCCCAGTATTGCTTTGGTCAACAAAATGAAGAAAAGAATGGATTCCAATTTAAATGTCAGGGCTATCTACTGTAAGGATTCTGAGCAGGGGAGGTTTAATGAAAATAAGATTTAATTTCCTGTAAATGTTTGCATTCTTCAATATAATATATAGAAATGAATATTTATACATATGAAATGCATCTTTCTCTTAAAACAGCATTTAGTCAGTCATACCCAAAGGGACTCCAGGAAAATTTTTTTGCAGGGATTATGAGTCATATCTTAGATTTTTCTAAAGGAAATGACATTACCTGAACATTTTTGCACCTCTTTTCTTTATATTTTTCTGCAGAAGCTTAAATTATATTTTTAAAGATGGGTACAGTGTTCAGTTTTTATGATTCAATACAGTAGAAGCCTGCAGAATTTTAAAGCACTGGGCTATCATAACATATTTTTATTTTTAATTAATTAAAATTAATTAACTAGGGTCTTCTAGCCAGATTAACCTAGAACCTTTACCCAATCTACAGTACTTAATTTTTCCTGAGCAACAGGAGCATTTCAGATCATAGAGAGGCTAAGCCCTGCATTTACTTTCTACATTTTAGAACACTTTGCTGTTCCTTCATGCTAGTTAAATGGCTGTGTGCATTACAATGTATAATCTTGACTAAATTAATTCTCAAATCATTGAAAAAATGCTAAACTATTTATAAAAAGAAACCACATATTGAAAATATTACAAAGTATTAAAACCCAAGTAAACAGTGGGAAAATGACAATTAAGTAACTATTGTGAACCGAGATGTTAACTAGTAATGACACAAAATCATCTTGATTGGGAAGAATTTAAAAGACAAGCACATGGAACTTCAATGCAACATCCACTGTGTGTCTACATTAAAACCCTGTAGACAGCCATTTCAGGACTGTTAAAGTATTACTAAATTCAGCAATAAATATTTAGAAGCCTCTATTTTGTGAAAAGGAAAAATGGTTTCTGAAGTGTTAATAAATAAATACAGTTTTGTGTTTCTAAAGTATTTTTTATCTTTACTTCATTATATTGAGATGCTAAAAATTGCATTAATGAGATACTGGATCAAAAAAATTTCCAGATCTCTTCTCTAGTGAGGATGTGATGGTTATAATTTTTTTAGATATCTGGGACTTTTCATTTTTCCTGATTATTGTTTTTGATAGCATATGTTATTCATAGCAAATGTAAAGACAAATCCCATGCTTTGGCTTAGTGGTTAACAATCTACAAAGAATCAGGCAAACTTGGAAGGAATCTTTACCATTTGCTAACTAGGTAACTTTTAGGAATTTATTTAATCTCACTTTTCACCTGCAAGGTAGAAATGACAGTACCCATCTACAGGCTGAAACAAAGCACAGAAACACTTGGTGGGATCTTTGGTATGTGGTAGGAGGGTGTTAAATTCAAGCTATGACTGTTACCATTGTTATTACTGCCTCTTTCTGCAGGTAATCAGCCTCCCACCTGTACTGATCACTCACTATGTCTTACTTGTTTTTGATCATTCCTCATACATGCCTTTCTACCAGCTGTTCATGTTCAAATATCTGTGCTTTTTACTTCATTTAAATACCACCTGTATGAGGGGGTTTTCTCTAATACTGCCTAGCCAGAGAAATTTTCTCCTCCACTTGCAAATAACACATTAGCTGCATTCTTCTTATAGAACTTACAGTTTTCTATCTTGTGCAGAATATATATGACATATACTATATATGAATCACTGGTATATGTAACATCTGCCTTCGTAAAGAAAGAGTGTCTTGAGGACATCGTCATTTCTTATTCATGTGTGTCCTTCATAAAGCATGCAACATTAAAACTTGCCCTTAGTAGCAAACAATAAATATGAGTCCAGCAGTGTATAATGTTTGCTTGAAGGCAAACCCCAGGCAATGAGAAGGGTTCATAGAGTGATCAATATTTCAGTCTTTGTTTCTAATCCCTCATTCACGTTATAATAAATAAGGTGATACAATGTTTGTCTAGGCATGAGTGTGAAACTTCTCTTCTGTCTAGTCTTCCTAGTGACTTGGGGGAAGCTATATAAATAAATATTGGGAGTGAGTCAAATATCTAAAGACTCATCTGGTTAAAAACCTGATATGATGTTAATCACAAACGTCAATTTAAGAGACACCTAGGAGATTAGTAAAGCACATATCTAGGCACATCTGGGTGGATCATGAGAGTGTGACCTCAGGGACTATATGTAGTACCTCCTTTCTAGCTCTTTCTAACCCTCTCCACTTTCTGGTTGCCATGAAATGAGCATCTTTCCTTTGCCAAGCCCTTCTTCTCCTACAATGTTTCTGCCTTGGATCCAGTGACCATTAACTGAAACTTCCAAAACTGTGAGCCAAAGTAAACCTTTTCTCCTTCAACTTGCATTTGTCAGGTATTTTGTCCCAGCTCTAAAAAATCAACTAATACACCTAGAATCTCACAGCTCAGACACCAATTGTGCCTACAGAACTGAAGATATAAGGGAAGGAACTAAAGCATCAAAACCAAGGTATCATAAATAGGATGATAATACCCTACCATCAAAGTGGAAAACCAGAAAACAACACAAGGATGTATGTGAGGAGCAAAGAATTGGTTAAATCTAAGGTCAGACCTAGGGACAAGCCCAGCAGACCAATAACAAGGCTCCCAAATATTAGGCTGAACATTAGTGGGCATTAGTCAGGGGGTGATTAAAACAAATAAATAACAACAACAACAACAAACACACATTAGGTAGTTCAACTGAGATAAGTGAATATGGACATCCTGCCACAAAGGTATCAAAAGAATTTTTTTAAATGGTAAGGATATCATTTATATGCTATGTTAATTAGCTTGATTTAGTGTTCCACAGTACACATATCAAGATTTCAGGATGTACACCATAAACTTATACAACTTTTAGTTGTAGAAACCTAAATGGAATTGTAAGCTAACCAGAAAATAGCAATGCCAGGAAGCCACTACCTCTTAGCTATTCTCAAATACATTGTCCCAAGCAATAAACTGAAGGGAGCAATACCTTGGCCTCTTCCTTTTCCCTACATCTGCTGACTCTCATTGGCCAAACTTAGCTAGCAAACACTTGGCAAGATCATCTGGAAATGTAGTCTATTGGGGTCCATGCCATGCAATATAAAACAGAGCAGGGAAAATGAGAAATGAATCTGGGAGCAAACAGGCAACTATCTACCAGATGGTCTTGGAGCAAGATTCTGAGATATCTTTTTTCCCAAGTGGGCTTTCTCCTGATCTGTGATTTTTATTTGAAGCTCCTAACTGCAGTTGCCATAAAGCAATGATGGCAGACCTTTCAGAGCTTTCAGTGATACAAACAGCCCACTGAGGCTCATGTGCCATGGATTTGCCACCACAGCTATATAGTATTGATGCTTTGGGGTAACTAAGAAGAAAGCTGGTCTTATAAAATGGACATAAAGAAGACTCTGTTTTATAAAGACCCTGTTCTATAACACTCAGGTGTGGAAGTTTGAGAATTCTTCCTTAGATGCTTTTAACATGTGTAATACTTGCCTATAACTAGTGCTACCCTGGGGCAGTGCATCCCAGATTAGAACACTAAGCCCTATTTTTCCAAAAGAAGACTGATCTCATTGGCTTAAACAATTTAAAACCTCACTGTAAAGCATTAATTCAGCATTAACAATCAATACATGTCCTAGTTTGATCCTCCCAAAAAACGCATGAAGCCCATCAGTGAGTTTTCCTGCTTAGGAGCCTTGAAAAGCAACCAACTTCCCTTTTCCTGCCCTTGTTCTTTTTGTGTGTTTCACTGTGACACTGGTGGACTTAGAGCCCTCATAGGTAAAACATACAGTAAAATGATACCACAAGCTTACTGAACTTACTTTCAATTGTATTTGCAAGGGGAGAAAGAAAGAAAAGAGGCTGCACAGAGTGTGGATAAGGAGCAAAAGAAAGAAAAGACCCAAAAATTTCCATGTATGTGAGCAATTTGACTAACCATTTCACCCAGCAAGCAAATAGTCTGCCTGGAGTAAGCCAGAGATGGGAGGTGCGAATCCACTCTGCCCTGAGTCAATCTCCACTCTTACTTATCTCTCCGATGCTCTTGGCAAGATGCTAATGTTCAAAGATATAGTTCTGTAAAATTAATACCACTTACATAGTCTTTTGAGCTACGTGTATATTATCATATATACCAATAATTCCTCATGTTATGTAAGCCACATGTGCTGCATGAAATGGACAAATTAAGTCTTTTTAAAGGAAGAATTTAAAATATAATAGATTCTCACCTTCCATGTTGACATCAGAACAAAATCCTCCCATATGGCTTCATTCCACTGCATCCACACTAGGACTGAAGATTCCACTGAGAGGCTGGCAATGCTGCAGAAACAGGAAAAAAAAGAAGTTCCACATTTCACTGAGCTGAGGGAGAATAGTTTAAACTTACTGTGGTTCAGGATCTGCCCTCATAAACTACTTATCCTCCTGGGATAACCTCTGAATACACTGGTACTGCTTTGGGATTCACCATAAGACTAAGCCAGTCACAGTCATCTTGGGAATATGCCCCAAGATGCCAGTGGATGCCCAAATCCATCAATAGTACCAAAGCCTACATATGCTGCTTTCCTTTACATGTACCCACCTATGGTAAGGTTTCATTTATAAATTAGGTAAAATAAGAGGTCAATAGCAATAATTAGTAATCAATTACAGTGTTATCCCAGTGTACAGTAATAAAAGTTATGTGACTGTGATTTTGCTGTCTCTCAAAATATCTTAGTGTACCTTAAGTGTTTCCACTTAATGGAAGCACTTTCAACTTCTTGGTGTATCCAAATTGCCAGCAGGCCATTATTAAGTAAAATAAGGTCTAACTGAAGGCAAGCACTATAATCTGATAATTCAGATGGATGCTAATGATGAATGGGCAAATAACTATACAGCATGGAAATGCTGGGGAAAGTCATAGTTCATCCCCAAGCAGGATGGAGAAGAATGGCTCAAGATTTTATCATGCCACTCAAAACAACTGCTAGTTATACTTAGACAGTGTTTATTTCTACAATTTTCCATGTAATAGTTTCTGACCTTAATTGACTACAGGTAACTGAAATCACAGACAAGGGAAACCACTACACTTCCTTTTCTGTGTCTCAGTTATCCCTCTCATAAAGCAGGAGCGTCATATGTAGCTCTTCTCTTCACAAAAGAATATACAGAGATTAGAACCAATTACTTGGTAATCAATTCTTCTACGCTGAATTCACTAGAGAATGCAAGGAGTCAGTCAAACTCTTGGTTTCAATAACTCATCCCGGGTCCATTCATCTCAAAGATGGCCAACTTTGAGGTGTTGGGACAAGTATAAAAATATGAAGGTCACTTCAAACAACAACAAAAAAGAAAACCACATCAAAGCAATAGGCTAATCTAATTCGAGGTATCAAGAGAACATTTTCCCAACTTTAATTGACATTTTAAAAGTTTCATCATATTAGCTTCAGTTTCGCACCTCAACTGTGTAATATAACCAAAATACGTAAACAACCAACCAAATAAACCAGGAAAATGAAGTGTGAGTGCCTCCCATCTGAAAAGCTGCCATCAGTAACAAGCTGTATTGCACGGACTCTGTGCTGAACTCCCCACGCCTGTGGCATTCCACAGCATGGCTCTCTCTAACATGCCAGGTCAATGCTGAGAAGGAACTTAAACCACAAAGGACCAAAAAGCAAATATTTTTGCCCAAAACTAATGTAGCAAATTACATGCAAGATCTAAATTCCAAGAACCTCTTAAATGGCGCAAGTCTACACAAACACACAGCAGGTTTTCAAGACTTAAAAACTAAATGAAATCTCAATCAAGTATCACTGGGGGATTTATAGAACCAGTTAAAGGGTGTCTTAGCAGGAACCCTTGCTTCTCTGGTCCTCTTGGTCAGAAATTTTCACGGAGCACATTTATCTGCCTGTCTATGAGGCCACCTTGTGCCCTCACTCATGGGAATGGAGAGAACATAGCCAGGACTCAGAGCTCCACGCAAGACAAGTATCTATGCATGATCTAAAAGTCACCCACAATATCTTCTAGCGAGTCATCAGGTACTCTGATTGGGCCACCCTGTATAACTATGCAGTCCATAACTTGCCAAAGGTTACAGAAGCCAAGTCCTCTTTCTGCCTTGAGTTGGCGTCACCCACTGAAGGAAGCTGCCTCTTCTTCACATAGTGATGCCACCTGCCTGAGGACCAGAAGGATCGTGAGCTCAGAGCGGAAGCTGTTTTTTCATGCCCTTATAGATGCCCAGTAGGTTGTCTGATTCCTAATTAGTGATGTAGGGATGGGATAGAGATGAGATGAGATAGGACCTCCAAATAATCCAAATAATGTAAGGGAAATATAACTCCTAACTTGGTAGATGTCTGCTAGATCAAGTTCATGTTCTCTAAAATCCAAGAATGAATTCTAGGAACAACAGAGGTTCAAAGCGTGAAGTATTTATTGAGAAAAAGATAAATTCTGTCTAAGAGACAGTAGGGGGACCCAAATGGGTAGTCCAGGGACCCCACTTCTCAAAGGAGTTTTACAGAGCAAAACCACGAGGTGAGGCAGGATCAAAGGAGGAGACAAGTCTGAAGTATATATGGACTGAACAAGGACTTTTCCTGGAAGGGAAGGGCCAGGGAGGTTTCAGTCCCCCACCCAAAGTGATTGATTGATAGCTATTTAGAATATCAGTCACTGCTGTTCAGCCTTAGGGGAAGTATGTGAACACAGTCATTTCTCTATCTTGAGACCTGACCCTCAACAAATGTTGTCTCCAGCCATAGTCGTTGTCTATACTGACTTTTTGCCAAAAGCCTAACCCTGTCTGACTGCCTGTAATATTTCTAAATAACTTAGCTCCCTATTACACTAGGAATGCGACACCTATCAGAGCTGATGCCATTTTGCAGAAAGCCAGCTGAGGGAAACACTTGCAAACAGCTGCTTTGGAAGAAGTCACAGCCTGGATGAGAATTCGTGGTCAGGCAGCAGGAAACAGGCGGGCAGACTGGATTGCAGGCAGCCTTTGCACTGCCGCTACTTTACCTAGCATTGGACCAGATTCTCCACTTCCTGTTCCTTCATCACTGGTGGCTGTAATCCCAAGACCAAGTGCAGAGGAAACCAAAGAAGCTCATTTATAGAAAGTAAGTGCAGTAGGGAAAGCGGCCATGGCACTGTTGCACAAGGAAGCCTTGGAGTTAATCGAAAGCATCTGGCTTTGTTTTGCTCGCACACTCGGTTGGACATCAGACAGCAATGGTGGTTATTTTTGGAGCACTTGGGGGCAAGTATATTTTTTAAGTCAATGTGGGCCATCAGTTCAGCCTCATTTTCAGTTCTGACTTTTCTTTATGCTTAGACTTCAAACTGAATTTCAACTGGATGTTTTCATCCCTGTCTATCAGTAAGTAGGGACACAAGTTACTGTCAGTGATTGATCACACACTTTTATGGATCCTACAGCTACAAATGTCACCTTGAAAAACCATGCTCCTAGAAGATCCGCCAGTGCCTGAGAAGACCAACAGGAAGCTGGCTACCAAGAGAAGGCTCCGCGACTACCCAGATTCAAGAGCAGAAAACTGGCAATAAGAAAATCACAATGCACACGAAACATGCTGGCCAGACACAGACAGGCTTCCAAAGGAACACTTGGTGCTATCAACCTCCTTTTTTCTTTTCTTTTTTTTCTTTCCTTTTTAGATCTGAAGGTTTCTAACTAAGGGAGCAGGAAGAGGCTGAAAGGGAAGAGAAGAAGTGTGTTCTCCACTCCCTGACACAGATGATTACTAGGAAATTAATATTCAGAATTATACTTCTGATAGTGAGTCATTTTTGTTACCGCAATTCTTTTCCAAACTTTCCTAATTTTCTACATAAATGGTTTCTAATAAGCAGGAAGAGGGGGAAATATTCTTATTCTCTATATTTATTTTATTCCAAAATTCTGATAGTGTTTAGACAGTGGGTTTGGAGAGAAAGAGATCAACTAGGTTCCTGACTTTCAGCAGAGAAGAATAGAGATTTCAGAGAGTGATGGATTTATCTACATCAAATTGGCTCCCACATTCGGGGAGAAAAGACTGGATACAAGAAGCCAAACAGCAAGAGACGTCTACACAGAACTTATAATAAACGATGCTTTCTCTTTCCTGCACATGAGCACCAAAATGATAGGCCAGCCCCACAAGTGATTTTACAGTCTATGTATGGCAGAGTTTTATATCACAATGCTTCTCTCAGATGAAACCTGCTCATTTTGGTTGCTGCTTCTTTTGTTTGTTTGTTCTTGAGACAGGGTCTCCTTACATAGGTCAGGCTGGCCTTGAATTCACTCTGCAGCCCAGGCTGGCCTCAAACTCATGGTATCCTTGTGCCTCAGCCACCCAAGTGTTAAGAATACAGGCATGTGCCACCACACCCAGCTTGTCATTTTGGTTGCTTCTGAAAGTAAGAAATTTTCAGGACATTTTATAGAGGCAAAACAACTAAAGATGGCATAGATAAGGCATCTTCCTGGCTGGGGGTGTAGGTCAGTGGAAGGATGCTTGCCTGACATGCATGGAAATTGGAGTTTGATCCCCAAAAGGCTGAAATAAATATGATAAAAAGAATAAATTATAGTGAAATTATTTCACTTTATCACCATAAGTGACTTATCCGAAAATACTATTTTTATTGTTAAATTTATAGGTAAAATTTAGATATGCACATTGATCACATTCATCATAGGGAATTTGTACCTGTACATATCTTGGTACCTCTTTTTCTCCCCATTCCCCTTTCCTGCCTTTGATCCCTCTTCCCCCCCTTATTTACAAAGCTTTGTTTCCATTTTATCCTTCTTTTCTCAGTGTTTTTCTTTTTCTTTCTTTTCTCTCCTCCTCTCCTCTCCCTAGCTCCCCTTTCCTTTTGAACAATTTCTTCTTATTTCACAATGTCTGTTATACATTTTGGTTCTTTTTTACACTTTCAGTTTCTCACACCAGAGAGATAATAATAGTGTGTTCTCATGACCCATCCATTTAGCTATGCATGTCTCAAATTTATCCTTCTTTATGGCTGTGTAGTGCTCCACTGTACATAAAAACACATCTTTTTTTTCCATTCATCAGTTGGTGGGTATTTGGCTTGTTTCCAAGATTAAGCTACTATCAACTATGCCTCTATAAACATGGGTGTGCAGATATTGCTGTGGTATGATGCTCTTAATTCTTTAAAAATACTATTTTTAAAAAATAACTTTACTTGTCAAATTTCTGCAATGGAAATGCTTAATTTAGGATCAATTCTTAATGTGTGTCCTCCCAACTACTCTGTCAATGAGGTAAGGATCTGAGATCTGTAGGAAAAAAGTGCCAGGCAAATATGTAGCATGAGTTCTTCACTTCAGCCAATCCTGTCTCCACTTCTACTTTAGAAAAATTAAATTAGAGAGAACAAAGTCCTGGCCAAACCACCATCAATGCCAAGGAGCTAGGACTTGAATTTTACCCTATTAAGCTTTACCCTATTAAAAAGGAACTGTCACAGTTGTCAAACGAGCACAGCGTTACTAATATACCTCAAGAAAAGATGGAGTTGAGAAGCAAAATTGTTTTATATAAAAAGGGAAAGGTGAGATGGAACCTTTTGGAGAATTTTTCTTTTCTTTCTTTAATGTCTCCCAAGTATAGGGGCCAGGAATAGAGCCTAGCAGCATGAGCACCTGTCTGGCAAGCACAAGGTCCTGAGTTCGATTCCTAGTACCAAAAACTTTTTCCAAATATATCTGATTTCATTTCCTATAAGTTTCCCCAATAGATTTCACAAGTGTCAGTTGGTTTGAAAACACAACTTGGAGACCACGTAGCTTTGGCCCATACCTGAGGCTCATGGACTGCCTCAGTTTCCCATACCACCAACTGTCATCTATTTTCAGGCCCCTGACTAGTGCTCCCAACTTCTCTCCCAGCCAAAGGCCACATTAGTCGGCCCACAGCCAACCCTGACTCAGTCCACAGGGAAGGAGACTGTCATCAGGGCTGGTGAGACTAGGTGAGAAAGATCCCAACGGGCCTCAAAAGGCAGCCAGGATTGGCTGAATGGTCCCAACTCATGGGGCTAATTCTTTCTCTTACTGTGCTTAAAAGTGACACAACTAGCAACAAAATACCAGCTCGCTGCAGGATGACAGAACTCAACACTCCACACTCCTGACCGCAAACCTAAGCCAACATGTTCACTACGTAAGTCATGGATGGGGAAGAGAGAGAAGATATATAGAGGACAGGAGGCCAGGCTGAGCACTGGGTCTTAGCTCATCCTGAAACACACCAACCGGTGGGAACCTAACCCTCATCTTCACCACATGCTCACCTTCGGTCAGGAAGGTGTCCCTATTCCCACTTCACAAGTGAAAAAGTTAAAGGTGAATGGTTAGCCAACTTGCCCCAGATCTCACAATTAGAAAACGATAGAGCTGGGCTTCCAAACTAAGTGTTATCCCTGTTCTTTCAACCTTTATAAAATCTATCCAAATATTAACCAAAGAGCAGTCAATAATGTTTGATGGAGAACAATGAGAGTCCAAAGAATGTTGGGGAATATTTTGTTCTAAGATATTCTGAGTTCATTATCCCCATCCTGCCGTTCATGCTACTGGTGACAACCTAACTTCCACAATGTAGAGAAGTATCAAACTAAGCACATAATGTAATGCTTTTTCCCTTAGCTTCCCTTATTTTACTCACTGACATGTTGGCCAACAAGGTCTCCCCAGGACTTCGCTGGCACAAGATGGGCTCTGTCTCCAACAACCATCTGCTAACCAACAGCCTCTCCCAGTAGCCCCCAGTCTTATATTCAGTTGTAAAAGGTGCTTTTCAGTGGCAACCAGACTTCATGGCTCATGGCTCTCCTTTCCAGTCAGTTCCTTCTCTCCCAATCCTGACCTCTTGAATCCCAAGACATGGCCAAGGAAGGAGGAAGGATTCGCCACCCTCAGACCCTGCCTACCACAGGCTCACACCATCCAAATTCAAGTTGGCCCTGGAAAGTACTCAGTACCCTGGTGTTTGTACCTTTCCCTGAGTCCCTTCCCCAGCCTAGCAGTTACAGACACCAAAGCTGGCTGGACACCCATCTTCTTTTTCAGCATGAAACTGGAGATTTTTTAGAGCAAGCTTTACCTCAAGGTCCCTTTCACCTACCAGGTATTCCCTCTTCCTGCCTCTCTCTCTTGTTCATACCTATTCTAAGACTTACTCTCCCCAATACTCCTCTTCAAAGCCAGCCTATCTCCTTCCTCCTCCAAAAACTCTTTTGCATCTTTTATTTGGCTTTTAAGGTCCATTGCCAGGTATTTTTTATCCATTTCCTTTTGAATCTTTTTCAATATTTTAAATTGCACAAGCAACAGTCTGGCTTATCTCTTTTTATGCACATAGCCAGTCTACTCAACCAGATTGGGTGCCCTCCAAGGCTCTGTCCTTTCCCATCTGCTCATCTCACTTTCTAATGACTCCTTTGGAGCAATTTCATCCATTGCATAATGCTGTGTGTGCTATGTTTAGTCCTGCTACAAAATCCTTTCAGGAGCCAGTGATCTCACTGTTCATTCCCATTCTCCTTATCGACTCCAATGCTACTCTTTTCTCAAGGCTACCTCAAATTCCAGTGGGTTCTTCTAAAGAAAACACAGGTCAAAAATTATGTACTCACTTATATATAGATGGGAGTTTCTACAGCACTCCAGTCTATACAAACATTTTAATGCTCAAGTATATTTATATGCTTCTGAGTGTACCTCATATTTCTCTATATACGGTGGGAGCTTCCTGAGGGCAACAGTCAAGCCTTCAGTGTTGTATTCCCTTAGCAGAGTGCTATGTTCTAAGAGTTAAACCATAATTCATATTTTTAGTTTCAAATACAGCACAGTAAACTAGGGTCACAGTATCTTTAATCTGGGCAAATTCTGGAGCCAAAAAATGAGCAGCATCTAAACCTTTGGAGCATGGGTTTTACATGCTTAAGACTCACCTTTCATATGGTACCAAGTTCAGTGACAGTGCAGACAGCCCCCAACTTTACGGAGTTGTATTGTTTCATTGAGAACAGAAACACAACACCTTGAAAGAGCCTGACTGGACCAAGAATTCATCCCTCATTTTCCTAAGTGGAAAGTTGCATGTGGCCAAGCAAAGCTGACCTGATGAAAGCCAGTATGTTCAGCTTCCTTTCAAATCAGCAGCCATAATTGCCACTAGCATTTAACATGGCACCAATCGCACTTGTGTTCTGGGGCCAAGAACATCAGCCAGCTCAGCACCTTCTGAAACCCAGGTGGCTGAAATCCAGGGCAAACAAGACTAAACAGATGAATCACAGTAAGGAAAACCCAGCAGCTGCCATAGTAATGCAGGGAGCTCACCCCCCAAGCCATAGGGCCAGGTAGAACCTGTAATGTGCTGGATTTAGGGTCAATGCAGTCTTTAACCCTGTGAAGTTAGAGCTCCAGAAATTGCTAATGTAAGACATCTTCTCTTGCCCCTTCCTGGTCTGAACATTATGTTAGTTTTCCTGGATTAGAGAGCTAGACCTGTCTAATCACTTCAAGTGAGGCTTGGCAGCCCACAAAACAGACTCCCCTCCCCCGCAGACACAGTCTACACAGATGACAACAAAAAGCCAACAACTTGCACCCCCCAGACTCCCCCATTATGAACCAAGCTCATAATGGAACAGCAAATGCCTTGGTTTAGTTCTCAGTACAGTATTCTATTAAGATAAGGCTGTCATTCAAAACCCATCAAAATGGAAATTGAAGGTAGTGTTGAGATGCCACAGATTCAGGAACTTCTAAATTTTGTTCTAGGTGTTTTCAGGTCCAGCAATTTAAACAATAAAAGGAAAAGTCTAGGATATAGTGATTACAAAATCACAAAAGTAGGGAAAGTATCCGTCGTGTGAATTTATATTCTAGTTAGAGTGGGGAACAAACAAACAAATAGACTCCCAGATGGTGCTTAAATTTGTTCTCTAAAGATCATTCTCTCAGCTTGTGGTGCTCCTGGGAGATAGCACATTTAGGAGATGGTAGCTAGAAATAGAAAGAAGTTAGATCAATGGGGGTGTGTCCTTGAAGGGGATATAAGACACCTCCCTTCCTGTCTCCTTACTTTCCATTTGACAGGAAGCAAACAGCTTCTTTTGGCCTAACTCCTGTCATTATGAGCTACCTTTCAACAGCTCCAAAAGTAAGGAGGCCAAGCACAAGGACTGAATCTTCTAAAGCCATGAGCCAAAATAAGTTGATTATCTCAGGTATTTTGTTACAGTAACTGAAACTTAACTAAAATAGTGATGAATGCTATGGAAAAAAACAAAGCAGACTAAGAAGTATAGGAATTGTCAGGTGGTGGGGAGGAATATGGATTGTGTAGGGTATTCAGGTAAGGCCTCACAGAAGATTTCTGGGAGACCAAAAGTAGAGTGACCCAGATGGAAGATGGCACAATTGTGGGATAGTTTTTCAGGCAAAGAGTGAAGGCCACTGTCAGGAAAAGGGTTGGTGTGTTTATAGAAAAGCAAGAAGTCAGAGGAGCCAGAAGCGAATGAGCAAGAGGAAGAAAGAATGAGCTGAGACGGGAGAGGTGGTGGGAAGCTGGATTATGTATTGCCCTTAAGGACTTTGGCTTTGACTCAGGGCCCAGTCAAGAGACAGAAGTCGCACTAGTTAATTCAATGGTACTAATTTAATATAAAGAATTGTTACTTAGAAATAAACCAGGGCCTAAGAAGGTAAAAAGAGAATTCTAAAATGTCTTGGACAACAACCATAGGATTTTGCCCCTGCCTTTAGGACTGATGAATCAAGGAGACACTGTGAAAATTTAGAAGCTCAGAAGAGGCTCCTACAGGGCTTCAGCCCAGACCTTCAAGAGAGGGCAGTGGTAGCTGGTCCAGTGTCCCTGAAGAGGCATGAAAAGGCTGGTTCTGATGTGGGAAGAAATTGCAAAGTGAACTCAACTGTTGTCTTCTGAAGGATGTGTTCCTGTCAGAGTGAGGTAGTGAGGCTGACAGCTTCTCAGCCAAGCTGCAGGCCAACAGGAAGTCCTTAGGAAACAAGGCAGAGATGGGAAAGATCCTCCTTCCCTGCCAGCATTGTCTCTCTTCAGCGCCCCCTACTGGTCAAGCCCAAAAGGTATCCTGCTGAGTAACCAGAAACATAAAACCCAGTATAGAAGGATGGATTTGGAGTGGAGAGGCAATAACTTTATAATAACACCCTTTGCATGAGAAAAGAAATCTCCAGAGGATTTCAAACAAGGGAGTGACAAAGGCTGACTCACTCCGATAGCTTTGAAGAGAGCAGTAACTGTGGGGGTTAAAGAGTGGGTTGGATTCTGGATGTAAGAATCCTGTTGGATTTGTTGATGACTTGCATGTGAGCTGTGAAAGGAAGAGAGGAGTCAGGGCTGACTCCCACATTGTGGCCTGAGTAAGTGAATGGAGATGCCTGACTGAGAAGTAGACCTGAGGGAGGAACACACATAGGAAGGCAAAGGGGGACCTTGGGGCTCTGACCAATCATGATTTAAGTTTGAGGGATTCGCTGGCAAGTCAAGTGACAATGCTGGTGGGCAGTTGTATACCTGAGCCTGAGAAGGGTCTGGGTTGGAGGTGGACACTGGAAACTCAGCCACCAGGTAGACTGACTTTAAAGCCACATGGTTGAATGAGGTCAGAGGTGTTGTGTTACTTGGCTCAGCAGTACAATGGCTAGGAATAAGATCTAGGGTCAGAATAATATGGATTCGAAGCCTGATCACACTAGAACTGAATTCACCCAGGCAGTGCTTCCCCACTTTAAACCTAAATTCTCTCATTTGTAACACAGAGAAAACCAACTGTACTGATCTTATGAGAGGATAAATACATGAAAGTAAGGAAAGCCCTGACACCAGTGCCTAACAAGAGTTCTTCAAAAACAGATGCTACTAGAGCTGGGTGGTAGCTCAGTGGTAGAGCAGTTGCCTCATATATATAAGGCCTTGGATTTTGTCCTCAGCAAGAAGCCAAGAGAGAGAGAACATTTATGTAGTATTACTATTAATAAAAGATAACCAGAGCCTAGAAACCCAAACCCAGTCTTGTAAAAACCCCAAAGCAAAGAGAACTGAATTATACTAAAAAGGCAACTTATTCATTACAGGAGTAGGTACACTCTGGCATCTTAAATGAAATAGGGTTATAAACCATGCCTTTAAACCAATGTGGTTTTCTCTTTATTAATAGATTTATTATAGGTCTTCGAGTGATTTTTATTGTGCCAGTTCTCTAGATTTGTAACTGCAACATCCTGCCTTTAGCTCACAACCTAGAGAACAGGGGAACAGTCAAGTGTGTCCTCTTCAAGAAGAAAAAAGGGGAGCCTAGCCGGTGCCAGAATGCAAGGTGAGTTGCAGCCCAACAGGGCAGGCCTGGAAAACTTTGGGACCATCAATCCCAGAGGCTGGGTGCCTGCCCAGCCCCTTTGGCTCACTGGACTAGGCTCCAGAGGTTCCACAGGCTTCAGTGGACTATGCCCAGTGACCTTCATTCAAACAGGGGAGCCAGGACCATCACACAAGGGGAGCCAAAGCCAAGTGAGTCCCAGTAGCACAGGGCTCAGGAGGTGATTTCCAACACATCCAGGGAAAGATTTGGAAAATCGCTGGAAACACGGAAATATAGGAAAATGACAAAACAAAAGACCAAAATGCAATCTCAAATCTCCAGCCCATACCAAGAAAACCTAGGAGCCATGTACATAGAAGAAAATACTACACATACACCTGAAATGCCTGAAATGATATCAACTGAAATAAAGAAGCAAGTAAGGGAAGCTATGAGGGAACTCAAATCAGAAATATTCTCCTAGGTAAAAGAAGAAATGATAAAAGTAGTGAAAGAAATACTGAATGCATCCAATGAAGGCACAGATAAAAAACTAGAGGAACAAAGCAAAATGATAGAATCCCTGAATGAACAGTTTAAGAGACAAACAGAATGCATTAAGCAGATTCAAAAAGATATACAGGAAATCAAAAACTCTAACGGAAGTTGCAAAAACCATCTCAGTGAAAGTGACGATACAATCTCAGACCTTGAAGATAAGATTGCAGCTAGTGAACACGAAAGGAAAGATCTTCTAACAATAACAAGAAATCAAGAATTAACAATTCAACAGCTACAAGATGATGCAAAGAAAAACAATACAAGATTAATAGGGATAAAAGAAAAAGAAGGGGATAACACAAATGATATCAAGAGGCTATTTACAGAAGTAATAGCTGAAAACTTCCCAAACATGAGTATGGAAACTGACATACAGATTAGTGAAGCATATAGAACTCCAAATAGCCATAACCAAAACAAAACTACACCCAGACACATAATAATCACCATCCCAGAAATCCAACATAAGAACAGAATATTAAAAGCTGTTAGAGAGAAAAGACAGCTCACCTATAAAGGAAAACCTGTCAGAATCACAGCAGACTTCTCAACACAAACAATGAAGTCAAGAAGAGCATGGAGTGAAGTTTTTCACTCCTAAAGGAAAATGACTTCCAACCCAGACTGCTGTACCCTGCAAAACTGTCCTTCAAAATGGGTGGAGAAATAAGATACTTCCATGACAAAGAACAGCTGAAGAATTTCATGATCACCAAACCAAACCTACAAAGAATACTGAAAGACAC